>CM034154.1:134077523-134355023 GCA_019776745.2 Taxus chinensis | reverse complement strand
TCGGTTACCTCGTGCACAAGATGTCACCCAAAAGGGGATGATCAGCTAGAGTCTTAGGGCGTAGTGCACCTACGCGGGAGCCTTTGGCACCTAAATTTGGGCCTCATATATTAGAGGTCCTACAGTAGCTGATAGGCGTTGTGTAATAGTGTCTTCCACCACCGCATGAGGCAAGAGAGGAGATTCCATTGGGAGATGAGGAGCCGATAAGCGAGGACGCGCATTCAAAGTTGCTAGAGCATGATACACTAAGATGGGAGAGGTCATGTAGCCCTTCCGTTCATCACAAGAGGGTAGCCTTGTACCGTCATAGCTACTCACATAGTCTCAAGGGACCATTTGGGGATAGGCGACCCCTTTCACCTGTTGGACTACATCGCTAGGATCGAGATATAGGTAGTGTGATAAGAGACCTTCTTCACTTGCATCCGCCTACTTACACCGGCTCTACATATGGCTTTGGGGCTGAGTCATGGCTCCTTAGCTTGGATAGTTGCTTTGGCTTGCACTCTTATGAGAGAAACATGTCAAGGAAAGGTTCACCATACACCTCCTCCGAAGCGTAGTAGGCATTTGGTGGAGGAATGAGGAGCGAAAGCTCCATCTGACTCAAGAGACAGTGACTTGGGAGATGTTCGAGGAGTGATTCAGGGCTCACTATATGTCAGAGCATTTTGTGTAGAAGAGGATTGATGAGTTTCATGACTTACGATAGGGATCTAGCATAGTAGCGCAGTATGAGAGTAGGTTCCTGGATCTTCTACAATATGTGGATTACCTGCAAGATGAGAAATTATAGGTTAACAGGTTTATTCGAGGCCTTAATGTAGATATAGTACAGAGGCAATTAGGATGTTATCTCCTCCCACACTTGAGAAGGTTATTGAAAAGGCCTACTTAGCTGAGGAGAACAGGACCAAGGCACAGGAGCACTGAGATAGAAAGAAGAGAAAGTTTCAGGAGAGGATACATGCCTTTCAGAGTCAGAGGTCACGGGGTACAACACCACCCCCTAGAGGAGGATTCTGGCCTCCGCCAGTAGCCACGAGGGCTCCACCACACCCGTAGCAGCAGACACAACATCATGGCCACCAGCAGCAGAGGGCTAGGAAGACTCAGAGCTTTTAGAGAGGTGGCACTAGAGGAGGTTTTGGTGGAGCCAGGGATAGGAGGTAGGGTACTCAGCAGGTACAGCCAGCTCACACACAACAGTCTGCTAGGGTTGGACCGGCAGGATCAGTACACCAGAGTACAGGAGGGAACCCATCTCAGAGGGGTACAAGAGGATGTTTTATTTGTGGATCTCCTGATCACTATGTGCGTATGTGCCCACACAAACCCAATACCATGGATGCACAGAGAGCCGCTAGATCCGAGCAGATGGTGGGTGATGTAGGATGCTCTCATCGTGTATATGCAGTGGTTGATAACTGCCAGGTTGAGCATTAGGCCACAGTCATAGAGATGACATGTACTATCAGGGGTATTTCTATCTCACTAATTTTTGATTCAAGTGCTTCAGATTCTTTTATATCACCTTTTATAGTGGACTAGTGTGGGCTAGTGGTGGCTAGGTAACTAGATAGTTGACAGGTTGAGTGGCCTTTGGGGCCAAACTCACCGTGGACTCGTATGTGGAGAGTTGCGTACTTGATTTAGGAGCCTTCTCCACTACACTTGACCTCTGAGTTATTCCTCTAGGATCCTATCAGGTAGTGTTGGGTATGGATTGGCTCAAGGCTCATCGAGCTAAGGTGGATTGCAGAAATAAGGTCATTGAGTGTCAGGATGATCTTGGTAGTGTAGTTGTGATTTTCAGGGATGAAGAGGCTTATCTCTTTACACATGATCTTGACTAAGCAACTCAAGCGAAGCATGCATAAGGGATGTCAGTTATTTGCTATCACCATCAGTGATCGATCAGAGAGCACTCTAGAGCATTCACCCTTGGATGATCATGTAGTTTTGAGGGAGTATTCCGATGTTTTCCAGGTGAGCTTCCAAGGATACCACCCCACAGAGAGGTGGATTTCACCATTGATTTAGTACCTAGATCTGCACCAGTTTCTAGGGCACCCTATCAGATGACGACTCCAGAGCTTCATGAGCTCAAGATTTAGTTAGAGGAGTTGTTAGATAAGGGTCTCATTTGCCCTAGTGTATCTCCTTGGGGAGCACCATTCATATTTGTGAAGAAGAAGGATGGTTCTCTTAGGCTTTGTGTTGACTTCAGGAAGCTCAACAAAGTCACAATAAAGAACCGTTACCCGCTCCCTAGGATTTTTGACTTGTTTGATTAGATGCGGGGAGTGAGAGTGTTCTCAAAAATTGATCTCAAGTTAGGGTACCATCAGTTACACATATCAGATGCAGACATTCATAAGACAACATTTTGCACATGTTATATGCATATGAGTTCGCAGTTGTTCCATTTGGTTTGACTGATGCCCCAGCTGTCTTCATGAGCCTCATGAATGGAGTATTTAGGACATTTTTTGGATCACTTTGTCTTAGTGTTCCTTGATGACATATTGATATATTATCATTCCGAGGAGGAACACGAGGAACATTTGAGGCAGGTACTTCAGGTTTTGAGAGAGCAGAAGTTGTATGGGAACTTGGAAAAATGCAGCTTCTTTCAGACAGAGATTCAGTACTTGGGTCATATCATATCAGGGGAGGGTATCTCAGTAGATCCCTCTAAGATACAGGCTATTATGGACTGGCCAACACCCACATCAGTTACTGAGGTGAGGAGTTTCATGGGTTTAGTAGGGTATTACTGCAGGTTTGTACAGGACTTTTCTAGGATTACTCACCCTATCACTTCTCTTCAGAGAAAAGGGAAGAAGTTTGATTGGTCAGAAAAGTGTGAGTAGGAATTTCAGTTGCTTAAGGAAAGGTTAACCATGGCGCCCATCTTAGCAGTTCCAGACCCTATAGAGGATTTTGTTGTTTGTACTGATGCATCACTAGAGGGTTTGGGAGCAGTTCTTATGCAGGAGCATCGGGTTATTACCTTTGAGTCTCGTAAGCTCAAGGACTACGAGCTTAATTACCCTACTCATGACTTGGAGCTAGCAGTAGTGGTTCATGTACTTGTGCATTGGTGACATTTCTTTTTGGGTAGACCTTTCATTTTGAGGACATATAATCGTAGCTTGCAACATATCTTCTCACAGCCGAACCTCAACACTCATCAATGGTGTTGGATGGAGTTCCTATGTGAGTATGACATGGAGGTGTAGTATATCAAAGGAAAGGAAAATGTTGTTGCAGATGCACTTAGTAGGCGACAACATGTGCTTGCATCATTGACACTTCAGTTAGATTTGAGAGGCAGGATTCTTGAGCATCTTCCAAAGGACAGGTTTTATGAGGGAGCTAGATAGATGTTAGAGTCATAGGATTCATTAGAGGGTAGATATTCATGGTGTATTTTAGAGATAGATGGTTTACTTTGGTTCCATAGGTGCATCTACGTACCTAAGTCAGGTGATCTGCGTAGCTTCATCCTCACATAAGCTAATCGAGCCCCATATACAACACACCTAGGTGTGAAGAAAATGCACTCTGATCTGAGGGAGTTATATTATTGGCCGGGTCTTCGACGGGACATAGAAAATGTTGTTGCATGTTTCCTTGAGTGTCAGAGGGTCAAGGTAGAGCATTCTCATCCCGTATAGGACTCTTACATCCTCATGATATTCCCAAGTGGAAATGGGATGTGATCTCCATGGATTTCATAGTCAGACTCCCTATGTCTTCTTATCATCATGATGCCATTATGGTCACCGTGGATAAGTTGACCAAGGTTGCGCACTTCTCACCAACCAAGGTCACCTATAATGCACATGCCATCACCAAAGTATTTATGGAGGACATTGTTAGGTTGCATGGGATTCCAAAGACCATCATCAATGACAGGGATACCATCTACACTTTAGTTTTCTGGACTTCCTTTCAGACCGCTCTGGGTACTCAGATTAATTTCAGCTCAGCTTATCATCCAGAGACAGATGGACAGACAGAGAGAGTTAATCAGGTACTAGAGGACATGTTGAGGATGTATGTGATGGACCAGTAGAAGAAATGGGAAGATTATTTACATTTAGTTGAGTTTGCTTACAACAACAAGCTATCATAGTTCCATTGGTATGGCTCCTTACCAAGCTTTGTATGGACGACCTTGTAGGACACCTTTGAGTTGGGACAGACTAGATGATAGGATTATTCTAGGACCATCTTATCTACAGGATTTAGAGCAGTAGGTTGTTCTGATTAGACAATGCCTTGAGCAAGCTAGAGCACGCCAGAAGGCGTATGCAGACACCAAGAGGATTGATTCGTCACTTCTTAGTGGGTGACAAGGTCTTCTTGAGAGTTCATCTGCATAAGAGCCCAATCCAGTTATGGAAAGGGTTCTAAGCTATCACCTCATTTTGTGGGGCCTTTTGATATTTTAGAGGTCATCGGTCCAGTTGCCTACCACCTAGCTTTGCCACCACACCTTGCACGGGCCCATGATGTTTTTAATGTTTTTGTACTACGTAGATATGTACCAGATGTTTCTCATGTTTTGGATTGGTTGACATTACAGGTAGAGGATGGAGGACAGTGGATACTAGATCCCGTACGCATACTGGAGCACCGGAGGTTGGCCCTTCAGGGTTGAGACTTGGACTAGGTTAGAGTGCAGTGGGACCAATACGACGAGACAACAGCTACCTAGGAGGATGCGACACCTTTGAGGGCTAGATATCCCTATCTCTTTCAGTGACTTCTAGGAGGAAGTCTAATTTTAGTAGAGGGGGATGTAGTGCCCACATTTTTATAGCTCAGTTACTTGTTTTTCCTCTTACTCTTAGACATGTTTTGACAGAGATTTGTTATATTTTGGACATTACATTAGGAGATTTGATCTGATTAGACATGTATGGACATTTAGGCGTATAACGCCGATTTAGCTTGATTACTATGTTGTTTGCATTATCTTATGATGTCATGGATACTAATTGATATGATGTTGTTTTGGAATGTAATTATATTGATGGATACTCAGTTAGTTGCATGTTGGGATTCTATGGATACATGTCATTTTATCATTATGACTAACTAATGGTGAATAGTGTATAATTATGCATGTTATCACTTTTCTGATTCCAGAGAGACGATATGTTAGTTTAGAATTCAGTGATATCTTATTTAGTAGTTGATTTATATTTTATCGGACAGGTGTGTTTAATGTGTGCAATGAGTGTGCAGGTGATAGGTCACATGAGAACGTGGGACTCAGGCCAGCTACGTAACTTTGCACAAGCATCCCACGGGATAAGTCTTAGCCGTGTTTATTGCTTGACACCTTAGCATTAGAATTATTATTTTGGGCACCATGGGTGACCCTCATTTGTAATGTAATATGTCTTGTAATTATTAATTTTGCTTAGGGTGTTAGTTGTGTTGTAAACTTGTTTTGGGGAATTAATGACCCCACTTGCATTAAGTCTTGAATTAGTTTAATGATGTACTTAATCTAGAGGGTTTAGGGTCACATGTGAACCCTTGGGTGGGCCCCACACCCTCTAACCTTGTGCCAAATTTTCCAAACCCGAAATTGGGTTATTTTGGGCATTTTTAGGGACCCCTTTTTACTTTGGGAGTTCCCTTAACATGAAAATGAGCCCTTGGACCCTACCTAATAGGTAGGGTGGCTTATTTCCAAGGCTAGAGGGAGTTTTCCCTCCGTTTTTCCTCTCCTTTGGTCACATCCATGTAAGGGGTATGGATTAGTGTGCTTGTTAAAAGTTGCATAAGTATTGTTTTGTTATCATTTAGAGTAATTTGGGAGAAGAGGGCTAAAATTCATTTTATCCTTTCTCTCATTTATCTTTTACATCTTTGACCTTGAAGGAGGAGAGGGGTGACACATGTCACCCCCTCATTTGTGAGGATTTTTTCTTGCTCCTCTTCAAATTCCCCCTCATGGGAAAAGAAGAGATCCTTTTTTTGGAGATTTTGCTTGGAGTCTTGTGGATTGGGAGCTAGAGTTGCTTGGGTCAAGAAGTGGAAGAGATTGGTTTTGGAAATATTTTCTTTGAGGTAGGATTCTTGAGCTTCTTTGTATTTGTTATAACATGCTAGATATTAGTTGTTTTTTTGGAAATGTTTGTTGTTGTATGAAAATTTTGTTTGTTGTTTATTTGATTTTTCTCCCTCCATCATATGGCATGATGGAGTTTTGGAGCTTGTGGGGGAAGAGAGGGGAATTTTTCCCTCTCAATCCTTATAGGCTTGATGGGAAAGCCTTGTAGGATTTAGTTACTCCCCTCAAATGGTTTGAGGTGGGGAAGGTGGGTCATTTGGCTTGAACCTCCTTCCCCATTCTTGGTAAGGAAACCCCTTTGGGGTTTGAAAATCCTTCCAAGAAGGATTGGTGAAAGGGTGGAGGAATAAGGAGGGCTTGAATGAAATTGGAGAAATAAGGAGGGTATGGAGATCTTGTTTCATACAAATAATGATGGTTGGAAAACTTTTGGAGAAGTTTCTTTTCTCTTCCCCATTTTTAGAGGTAGAACTTGGGTTCTCCTCCTTTTCATCTTTTACAAATTTGGAGTCTTGTTTAATCTTTTCCTTGTTTTTGTGTGGATGTAATGTTGTTTGTCACCCTCACTCTTGTGCATAGTTTTGGATAGTTGTCCTCTTTCCCATGGGCTTGGGGGAGGCTAGCATGCATCCCAACCTTGGGAAAGACATGTAATGATGCCTATGGTTGGGTGGTAAAACAAGCTTCTTCTCCTTGGTTGGATTCCTTGAAGGCATGTGCATTTGGATCTCAAGATGGAAGTTGGTTGTTGGTTGGAGCTCTTTTGTCATCTTCATTTTATTTGTGACTATTACCTCATTGTAACTCCTCTTTTGGAAATATATGGCTTGTAAGAAAAAATTCCTACTTGTGTGTAATTCCTCTCTCCTTTTTGTATTTGAATCCAGCTGCATAGGTAAACTACCTCCAGTAAAACATTAGTTGAACAATCTTTCATCCCTTGTAAACCAAGAGTTTTGCAAAATAGTTACTCTTACATTCTGGAATTCACACTGATCTATTACATTGTACCATACTCCTGTTTATGACTACTCTAGAACTAAAATGCCAAAAACCTTGAAAATGTAAAACAACTGGATTAGATCCTTAAAGTCTTTGTGCCAAACATAATTCAAAATTAGGGCTCAGTTGAAATTTGGACTTATCCCTTGACAAGGAAACAAAAGTTGTTAAAGTTCTTTTAGAAAGAAGTCAAAAGTTGTTAGAAAAGTCATTTATTTTTGGATAGATTTAATCTTTAGGAAATTATTGACGGAACATTGAGCCTAAAAACGTGCCAAAGATTGAGCACATCACCTTGCTTGTAAAGCTGACCCATCTTATTACTAATGTATATCTACCACCCTGTAAAAGTTCAGAGAAATAAATAAAAGTTATGGCATCTGCAAGTATTTCATCTTTGTTGAAATTCATCTTATTTTTGTAGATGGAAAATTGAATCACTTGTAGTTTTGTTTCATTTGTATTTTCAAACCTTCTTTCAACTTGGGAGGGAATTTGTTAAGCAATCATCTTGAAGCAATTTACCTTTTTGAAAATGATTCTATTGAGGAATTCATCATTGCAAAATAAAAGCTACTTGGCTAAAATCATTTTACTCCTTTAAAGATAATTAGAATGAATATATTTACATTTCTAAAACATGCTTTGTTTTTGGAATATTATTTGCATATAAAATAAGGGATCGATATTGGAAATTTTAATCTATTCAAAATGAGTTATATGATTTGCTATTTAGATATCATGAAAAAACTATTACCATTTTATACATCTAGTTGTAAATTATCATGGATTTAAAAACTAAGTGGAGCTAGATTGAGAAAGAAAATATATTAATAGTTCTTAGTTTTTTATGCTTGTGTAAATCTAAATATGTATTTAGTTATATTTAAATAGAGAAGGTTGTCAAATAGTGAAGATTTAGTATACATATTATGGACTATACGATTCTATATATGCCTACATAATATTAAATATTACCTATTCTCTTTATTGTATGCACATTATTATTAAATGAAATGAAAGTAGTTTTTATTTCCTTACATTTCTCTTCCATGAGCAGTTTAGGAACTTGACTGTATTAAGTCACATCTCTTAAAAATTTTTTTTATAAACAATTAGTTTATTATATATATCTATAATAAACAGTAAAAATAAAGAGTATATATATATATATATATATATATATATAAATGTATATAAATTTAAAACATAAAGTAATAAGGTAATAAACATTGTTTATAAGTTACCAATAAAATAAACAAACAAAAAAAAATTGTGTTTCAATGATATTCAGGGGAGGGCCAAACCCCTCCCCCCCAACTGTCTGCTGTACCGCTGCCCAACCTGTCCCCGACTTCTTTTATAGCCCTACCACCGCCTGTTGCATCCCCACAACCCGCGATGTCCTCCCTACCCCTTCTGCTATCTCCCTTCCCCCTCCAGCACAGACCTGCTCCCTTCCTTTCCCCCCTCTCGCATGAGCATACTGCACCTCCAGGCGCCTTCCTTCAATCTCCACATAAAACAAAAAAAACATGACTCCACAGTTGTCTCCATATCCCGTTGGGGGAAAATCCATGCGCTGCCGGTAGAATTTTTTTGGCAGATCAGTGTTAGTGCAACAAAATCCTCACCAGAACCACCCTCAGATTTTAAAAATAACAAATGGTTTATATATATATATATGTATATAAATAAATATATATTTTGTATAAATATATATATTTATTTATATATAACCCTATGTAGGTAATATATATATAAAAAAAACAAATAAATATATATCATAAGGGTATATAGGATATGCCCATATATATGAGGATCGATCCACATTTGGGATATATAAATGCAAAGGAACACACACACAAAAAAAAAAACAATCTGGTTAGTATCCCACTCATCAAAGGAGATCTCTTCATAAATCCTTCTCTCCCTTTGTTCCCCCATAACTTGCACATTCCAATGGCAACACAAATGAAGGAATGAGAAGAGATATGTGAAAAAAAAAAAAGAAACCATAGAGAAGGTTAGGGCGGCATTAGGGAAAATTTCTAATCAAGGGCCAGGATTAGATTAGATTCAAGGGCCCATGTTTACTCCTACACATCTTAAGTCATGAACATTTTATGGGAGTGTGAAAAAAAATTAAAAAGGGGTAGTGGGGCAATTAAACAAAAGGGGAGACTAATCAAATTAATAAGGTTATATAGACTTAGTAAGTTTGTATTTTTAGATAAATCAGATTGGGTTGGGCTAATGTTTTTGGCATCTTTGGGGAAATTAATAATTATTATGAATTAAATATAAAAAAAATTATCACAAAATTTTAGAAATTTCTAGTTTGTCACCATTGTCCCGAGGTGGGGCGTTACAGATTTTTGGGCATGGTTCAAGTCCACAGAAGAGAAAATTTGATGTTTTGTTGTATTTGATGTAAAATTCAGGATTTGATGTCCACTTTTTGATCCCCTAACTTGCTGCACTTACCCAAGCATAAAAGATTAGTTTTTTAGTGGAATCTAAGATGACTGGATGTAAATGGTGTTAAAGATTTTCCAATACTACTTTCTTGTACTAGGTCTCTCATAAATACTCAATCATTACATGTTTTAATCACAAAAAGGTTATATTAGGTGGATTAAATATAGATAGTAGCTAAACAAATATAAGAGGTTTGGCGTGAGATATTAACCATGGTAATTCACACTCAATTTGAATATTTCATCTGTTTCTTGAATTAGTAAAGCTTTGGCCTATGCAACCCATACATTTTTCCAAAACCATAACTTCCTCTATGTGCATACACCCATCATCACAACTAGTCATTCTTAGGGGTTCATTCCTCTACACATACACAAGTTTTCAAAAACCAACACTAACATTGTAATTGCCTCCTCCACCATGTTATTTTCCACCCTGCCAGATTCTAATTCCCCCATTAGATGTAAAATATAGAGCACAATGCATATGCAAATCAATTATGCCCTGCCTCTAGCCAGGTAGTTTCCTCGCATTTTGGAATTGATCAATTCTTATTACTGTTTTAAAATACCTTCATAGATGTCGCCCCCTCTCCCCATTAAATGCACACCACCTTTCCAACAACCTGTCATTGGAGTTTAATTTCAAAATCATCTCTTGACATGACATGAAATTATTTTGAGGAGACAGGTTTTAAATACTTTGCATTCTCTTATTATCAAATTATAGTTGGAAGTGAAAACAAGGCCATGATATGGCTAATACTGACGAAGTTTGAGCTATCTAATTAGAAGAGATCAAGCTAAAATATTGTGTATGTTAAAGAATTTGATTGATTTAATTTTACTTTCGAGTTGTAAAATCCTGAAAAATGTTAGAATAAAGTTACATGTAATAATAATATCAAAAAATGAACTAGTTACATTGAACCATGTATCTTGCTAAAAAGTTTGAGTAGTTTATATCGTTTAAAATTTTAAACGATTGTTTAATAAATGAGCAATGTCTACACCAATGTACAATGGTTGGAGCAAAATTAGTGGATTTAAAAGGAACTAGTGCCCCAAATCCCAAGGTTCAAAAAGCATTGCAATTTAAAAATTATAAATTATCATAAACAGTTATAGGTCAATTGGAGAAACTACTGGTCATTTATGAGAAACTAATTGTCTTGAAATGCAGGATCTTCATAATAATATTTGATAAACACGTTCAATATAAGATTGCCCATTTTTATGGCAATGAGACTTTACAGGGTAAATATTTTTTGGCATAATAGAACTAATGTTTCTAGAATAATGAAAATAGAAATATGATATATATTACAACTTTGCAATTATATTTTAACTAATTGATAATAATTCATGGAATGTAAAAAGAGGGATATCTTAACTATTTGGGTCATGGAATAAATTACTAATTATAACTTCAAATATTTTCCATATCTTTGTCGATAATGCTCTAAATCTTCCGATAATACACAAATATTCCGTTTGTAAGAATTTTACAAACTATACAACTCCATGGTATGACATTGAAAGACAATCTACAACCAACATGGTAACAAAGTCCTCAAAAAATTCATAATTTCACAGCAAAAAAAAAATCACAGATTTAAAATATCAACATAATGAAATTAGAAAAAGAAGATTCCAACTTCAACTTTTTGTGAACACTTTATATAAAACTATGGATAGATGTTTTTCTGAAAATTTTAAAATCATTGAATGTTGATTTTAAAAATTCTATAAACTAGGTAATGATCAATTGGAGAAAAAAACATTAAAAACTTCTTGATTGAAATGTGTGTAAAATATCCATGCTATGTTCTTTGTAGCGCTGATACTTTACTTAATAAGAAAAGAAAAATACTTTGCATAAAATGAAATGAGAAATACAATTACATTAGTTTTGCCTGCAGAACGTTTTCTGAGAAAATTAGGGAAGGATCAATCTTGCGTAATCTTAAAATATCTAAAATTACATCCATTATTCTGTTTCTTTCTATGAGTTTTGAGTTGACAGAAGAAGCAGAATCACAAAGTCAAATTTACGATGCCCACATGTCAAAAAGACTTGGCCTACTCTATTTTGTACTAGTGAGCATAACAACTGTAATTTTTCATCTGGCCATAAAGATTAGCAATTTTTCTTAATTATAATACCCAAATATGTACAAATGGAGATAATAGTAGGGGCATTAATTCCATGTCAAAATAGATGGAAATCATATCAAAGCATCATGATAACAAACACAAATTGTGAATTGCCTACTTGTGTTGAGCCCATGGATATGCAAGAATTTAAAAACTCAAATAATTTTTAGAATATACACGCTGCATGGCTAAATGGCATTGAAGAATTTCTAAATACGTTGAAATTTCTTAACATGTGTACCATTTGATTTGTACATCGAGTTGTAACTTTCATTTGAGAAATAAAATTATAATATAGAAACTGTACTAGCCTGGTCACAGTCCTCACCATAAGCATTCTCTACAAAATATCCAAAATCTTGCATATATATAAGTAAGAGAAGCCTTGTTTTTGGGGGGAACATTTCAACTACTAAAAATGAAGTGTCCTCTCTAGTGGCCACAAAGTTGTGCTCCTTGTCTTTAACCTGAATGTTACAGTCAATACATAAGCCATGGTTTACAAAAAAGTGATTAAGAACTCATGATACTTCTTCCATCCCCATAATTGCCTTCAAACCATAGACTCTTCCCTTCATGTGAAGTAAATTGGCTGAAAACATCAGTGTTAAAATATCATTAAGAAAGATTAGAATCCTGTGCATTCCCTCAAACTAGAATGCAATTTTCTACGACAAAAGCAATACACATTAACAAAGAGACCTATTTGTGTACCTTTCCATCATCAGGTAATGCAAGAGTGGTGTTGAGAAGAGAGTAAATAGTAAACACACTGATTTCCATCGTGTTCTTGGAATTTATCAACTTCAACAACAGACTCAAAAATTGACCCCCTTCCGTGGAAGTAGCCATCACACTCCTGTCATAAAATGGAAACCAAAAAGCTAATTGATTTAAAGAATGAAAACATTACAATTTGATTAAATGATATTTTCCATGGTTTCTTAGCAGTTAATTATTTGAGCTCTCTCATACACTCAGGCTCACGAGGATACACAATTGCAATTTCCAATATATACTGCAAAATCAACCTAGGTGTAAACGTAAATGGTTGTGTAGATTAATTCTGTATAAAATGACTGATTAAGGTAAACCTGATAGAGGAAATCACTCTAGAGAACGCTCTTGTGGCCAAATTCCATCTTCTCACACCTGCATAACAATTCATATGTTCTATATTACCTTCAACAAAACAAAATTCTTCTGTTAAATGAGAAAATCTGCAATGTCTGCAGAACAGGCAAGATAAATGAGATCTAGTGGTCGTATGTTACGTCTGTCACATAATGCAACATTTAACTGTATTTGGTGGATTCATTTACCAACCGTGGATATTTCCCTGCATTGGGCCGCCTATCCGTCAAATCCATGTTGTATAGTTTAGCTCTTCAAAAAAAAATTAGTAAGTAAAAAATAATAGAATATTCTGAAATAAAAGGAGAACAAAATATTCCACAAATATTTTGTAGAAAACTTTACAAAAGACATGAAATATGACACGTGGCATACTATTATGGATGTTTGTTAAAAGTAATAATAGTATTCGTGAAGCCAATATTAATGCCTTTGACAATATAATAATAGAATATTCTTGAATAAAAGATAAAATGAATATTCTCTTTAAAATTTGATACAAAACATTGGAAAAGAAATCAAATATGACACATGACAGTTTGTTATTGATAAAAAAGACAATATTACCGCCGATAAACCCAGACCTAGAACATACACTATTGAACATAACAAATTGACTTTACAAATGACTTCTTTATCACAAAATCAATGTTTTAATACTATACATTGTGAGGAGACAATAGTCCCCTAGCAACTATAGACATTGATATTCAAGTATGTACCATTGAAAAAATAAAATACCATGGAATGTCTTGACGTGGACAAAATTTCATTATACCAGACGGTATGGATAGATGGCGTCGAATGGAGAACTCTTCTTGTGAGAGGAATCTCAATGCTAGGTAGACATTGTGGCAAGAAAAGGCTACCGGTGTCATTCATAGTAGCACAAAAAGACATTGAAAATCATGCAAACAAAAATCAATACCTTCCAAAATAAATCTGTGAGCCAAATCGGCAGTATATAAACATTAGAGTTCAAATCAAGATACATGAGAGGTCATTTTCACTGAAGTATCGCTCGTTCCTTTGGATTTAGAACAATATCTTCGTAAAACAAGATCATCACACAAACGCTGCAACAACCCCAAATTTTTTTAATGTAATGAAATGGATACGTACGGATTTCTTCAGGATTTGTTGTCAGCACGATGATTTCAAAGATCAAATACTTGATGCAGATCACCTTCAAACATGGTAGAATCAATGCAGGAGAGATATATGCAAATACACACTCAGCTGGAGATTCAATATTAATTTTGAAGCTGTAGCGTTGAAATTTTGCAAGACTGAATGGCACAATTGAATCAAACAAATGTGACACAAGAATGATCTATATTGTTCCATTTCACATACCTTTAGGTATAGAAAAATATATAGGTGAAGTAGTTCCTAAGATTTAGGAAACACCTTATAAAAAATAAGCTACCTGAGTTGTTTATTTCACAAAATCACTGCTAAAATAGTGACAAACCTATATTATTAATAATGATATGACTCATATTAATAATATTACAATATATCACCCAATCTATAATACACATACATTAAATAATGTGAGCAGTATATATATTTCCTAAAAAAAGTAGAGGAGCCACTAAGGTTAGAGGTGTTTAAGTGTTGTTGAGAAGGTGGTTGTTAAAGGGCCACGAAAGGGATGATAGGAGTTAGTCACCCAAAGGGACCGAGTAGAGATCTCGGGATCAGCGACTGATCAGAGAGAGAGAGAGAGAGAGAGAGAGAGAGAGAGAGAGAGAGAGATGATTCTAGATTATCTCTTGAGGTGCTAGCAGTTGTAATATCCCCATCAAGGGAAGCTTATAGATGTCATATGACTTTTCTATACTAATAAAACATAAATAGTTTCATCCCATTGTGATATACTCTGAAAATGAAAGGCTCAGGGAGTACCTGGTAGAGGCCCCTTCGTCGTAAATATCACTTCATAACACACATGACCCTCTCATAAAATACTAAATTACAAATATCAACACTAAAACACTCAAGGCTCTCCAAAATATCCCTAAAGTAGTTGCAACCCATTTAGAGTAGCCATGAAATAAGGTCTGAAGAACTCATTCACATGAAATATTCTAGCTTCCTTTATTTTCAAGAACTCAAAGGTCCTAGACTCTTTTCTTAGCAATAGCAAGGCACTCTGAGAATTTTAAAAGTTCTTCATAGGAAAAGATATTTAGTTTAGTAGTTGAAGCACATCACATCACACGAATACCATATTGGGTACATTATCTAATCTATAGTTAGCCCATTATCTTTGTGTCAAGAGATAAGAGGGAACCCATAGGATGTTATCTTAGATTACATACATTACTTGCACGTACACTAGGAGAATTACATCAGGGTTAATCCACTTGAAGGGGATGTAGGGAAACACTTGGATTACTTTGGTAGGGGTTGATTACCAAGGTCAGTCCATCCTCACCCACAAACCAATGTATTCTTTTGTTATCTAATGCTTAAATGAAGCGTATTGTAGGAATATAGGATTTCAACTTATTGTAGACCATTAGAGCTTGTTTGAGATAAATCAATAGACAATAACACCTATTTCTAGACAAGTAAAGGGCAAGAGAATTTATAAAAACTCATTGAAAGAAGTTTTAAAATTGCATATAAGGTGCTAGAAACATACCATATTCTAATTATTTTTTTACAGTTCTATATAATGTCAATTTTTAGTTGCAATATCTGAAATGAAGTATATTGAGGTTTATATCAACTTATTTACCTAGTTTGCACATCCATATCTCCTATATTCCCCTCTACACAAATAATTCTTCATCTTATCTTGTGTTTTTGAGCTATCATTGTTACGAGTATTAATACATTATTTTGATTATACATGGTTAATTTTAGATCAATTAATTCAAAAT
Source organism: Taxus chinensis (assembly GCA_019776745.2). Lineage (NCBI taxonomy): Eukaryota > Viridiplantae > Streptophyta > Pinopsida > Cupressales > Taxaceae > Taxus > Taxus chinensis. The sequence continues at coordinate 134,339,253 of CM034154.1, read as the reverse complement.
AACTCCTATGAAAACCCCTTACATATTATATTACTTATATCACATTTATAATTTTAGGGTGTAAATAACACCACATTATTAATTTAAACTAGATACCTATTAAATTTCTAGGAATTTTTTATTTTCATGTCAAACCATTTCCCATCTGATTTTATTTTTCTCACAGGTTTCATCAAAGTAGAAATCCATGTAGGTTATGGCTACCTCACCGAGAAATTCATGAAAGATGGAATAACTTATAGTGTTAACAATTATGGTGGTTTGGTTGAAAACAAGTGTTTTTTTAGATTAGAAATACTCAAAATAGTTGCCAATGAAATTAGTGGTGCATGAATGACAATAATAATTTCTCTATTTGTCAACTAATTGGATTCATGGGCATCTGATCCAGTCACTTTAGATGCTTTTTAGTAGAGAAATTTAATGAATTTAAATCATGTTACATGCATCTCATCCATCATTTCTATAGTTCTTATAAATTAAATAAGCATGATCTTTCAAGCTTCTGTGAATAACATTCCTTGGTGATAAAGGTATAAAGAGGAACATTCAAGAGTATAAGGTATACACAAAACAATATGGGATGATAAAAATTCACAATGGGGTAGTTGGTCTTATTTCTTATGTTTTTTTGTTTATTTCTAATCCAATTCTTCTTTTGGAAATTGGGCTTGGAATTATGAAGCTCAATGAGTATGATAAGTCAATAGTTTATACTCATGATTAAATTATAGGATATGTAGATTATACTTTTCACCATGAAGATGGAAAAGGCTAAAAGAATAGAGGGATCCTTATTGTTGAGATCAACTTTACAATATGTAGTCTATAACCTAGCATTTTTATTAGTAAACATGAATACACCCTTTTGAATGTCAATATTGTATGTTTTAATCATCTTTCTTCATTTTTTTGTTAAAACATTCTTGTTAATTAGTGGAGTTGATTTTACGGTATATACTAAAATTTTGATACTTGTAATAAGTGTTGTGGAAGAGATAATATGAAGAATTATTTGTTTCATTGTTATCTTACATTACAAGATTTTATAAACTGCATTTTAATTACAATATCTATAAACATGTGTGATAGAATAAGGATTAAAATGTAGTAAGAAAAGTTCTTATGTGGTATGTTATAAAAAATGTATTGTGTCTGTTTTTATATTTAATTGATATAATATTATGTATTATTTTCTATTTATATATTTTGAGAAGTTGGCTTAAAGTTTTTACTAAGATACCTTGCAACGAGTTCAATCAAAAAATTGAATTAAAAGTTAAGTACATACAATAAAGATGTAAAATATTGGTATAAAGACACACTCCTTTTTATCTAACATTTGGGCTAGCATTATTTGTGTATTTTTTCATATGGAATAGTTAAAAAGTAATTTATTGTTTGATTGTGTTTGCAAGTAAAATATTCAATAAAATGTGGATATCTATTTCATGATGTATAACTTGAAAAAATATGGTACAATACACAACATGATTATGAGGAATGTTGACTTGAGTTATTTTTTTATTATTGTTTGGCATGCACATGAGGTTTACTAAGGGAGGGGAAGAATGCTATGTGCATTTATATTGGGGGGTTTAATCCCCTAAAATTGAGACTAGTATAATATGGATTATTTATAAGTTAGGGTTTCTCTAGTACCATTAAAAATGATACCTACGAAGGACATAGGGGTTTGGGATATGTGCATGTATATACTATATGAAATCTAATTTAGGTGCATACACATACTATTTTGAATTTATGGATTTATTATCTCCCCACGTATAATTTATTTTCTTTGAGATATAATCTAGCTCACCTCTACTTATGGACAAGTAATAAAACATTTTGTGAAAAATTATAATGCATAAGTTTGAATTATTTAGCTATAAGGGTGATTTGCAAAGGCTATTAAAATTATATCTAAAAAAGGCTAAAAATGAAAAAACATTCCAACATGTAAATCTCATGTGTAAAATTTTGATATCTCCATTAAATGAAGATGTGTGGCATTGCATTTTATTTTCAAAAATGATACGCTATGCATGTGTCAGCATTGTTGAATTTCTTGTATATCAATAAAATGAAATCTATTTGGGGTATATTAGGGAAGAGGCAATACATTTTCATTGTTTCTTATTTTTTGGTTTGATGGTAGTATAACAATTATGTTTATGAAGGTGTTATGCACACAACCAAATATAACTAGGGTTTTACCAGGGTTGGGGTTAGAACATAGTTAGATAACCCAATATACCTTTGGTGATGGTGTTTTATTTCCCAGGGGAAAATTTCTATGTCTTCCACTAGTCTTCAAGATATACCATGTATCTAATCTATTTCTGAGTAAATTTCAAGAAACTTTTGGGAAATTTATATTGCGAAATAATTCTTCACAATTTTAGATGGTAGAAATAACTGGAAAAAATAAATGTACCATAAGATTTTATCAATAAAATTTTGTCTCTTTCTAATGTGTATATATTAGTGGCATTGTGTTCATTTTATATAAAATTTAATATTTAGTGCATTTACGTTTTTCTTACACACATATTCCAAGGTCAACAAACGGAAGGGATAATATACATTGTGAATATATAAATAAAAATTTATAGTTCATTTTCATTTGACACAATTTTTACAATGTTTAAGCATATAAATATGTTTTAATATTTCTTATGAAGTGAATGTTATCACCAAATCACATCACTCTTATGTTTACACAAGTGCATATACTTGAACTCACAGTGTGATTGGATAACATGGGTACTATCTCCAAGTTGTGGGACCTGCTACTTGAGATAGACCTCCAGAGAAAGTTGGTTCTTGCTCCTAAACCACCTGCCACAATCTACTCTAATGCAAGGTAAATTAACTGTTCTAATCTAACTTTCCAAGGGACCAAGGAGAGAGAATACATAAAATGAAAGCCTACACTAAATTGGTGATACACCAGAAAAGGAGGGTGTGAGAGTAGTCTTCTAATGTGTGAAAACTAGGAGTAAAGTGCATACTAGAAGGGGTGATAACAATTCTCCACAATCTGAAAATGCATTCACAACAATGTTTCATGCATGCACAATAATCATGGATCCTTGCAAGAGCATAAAGATAGACACAATACATTTGTAATAAAGGTTGAAGGGGCAAGAAGAATGCAAGAAAACACAGCAGGGGAAGATGCATCCACAAACTTATATTTTATTGTAACAGTTCAATCTGTTACAAGATAAGGGCTTGGATCACCATGCAAGAAGTCCACAACAAGGGCCTGTAGCACATTGGCTTCACAAATTAATTTTGGCAGAGCTTTGCTACAAAAACTATCTCCTCTTACAATGAGCCCAACACCCCAATTTATAGGAAAATGAGAAGAGAGAGAGAAGGGGGAAATAGAAATCCTGAAATTTTTCCTTAAACCACTTGTAAGAGGCACTAAATGGAGTGAAATGATTGTATGTTACTTGAAAAAGGCTCCCTATACTATCCCAAGTGCTGCAGCAAAGAGAGAATGATGACCATGCCTCTTAATTGCACTCCCAACTACCAAATAAAACACTTTCATGAACCTGGCCACGTTTTATGAAAAATTCCCATTTATTTCTAATCAAATCTAGAATTTCTTGATTTCTGTGCATTGAGCTTGGAGCCACAATTCCAATGGTACCAATTTTGTGTGATTTTGTTGAGAAATGCAAAAATTATGGCCTTCTGAGTGCGGGCAGCTATTTTGGGTCTAGCAGGTGTTTTCTATCATTTGATGTGAATGAGCATTAACTGATTATAGCCGAATATGTTTCTTTTATTTAAATATATATACACTTTTTAAAATTTAGAAATCTAATTTTTGTGATGCAGAGGACGTCACGCTCGTTCCAGAAAGTCCAATTTTATGAAAATTGGAGCTCGAAGTCAAAAGTTATGGCTGTTTGAAGTTTGGGAGGTCAAACTTTGACTTTACTTTTTGAATTGCGGGTATTGCGGAAAAATCAGGTCCGCATGTCCAGGCTGGGCCAGACACATTCTTCCACATCAGCCGATTCGGGCTTAGCTTGGCTCCTTGTGCTACAATTTCGCCTTTGTGCGTCTCGCGCATACTTTTGTCTCGACTGTCCTGGACAAAAATCTCCGCACCACCTACAATTGACTGACTTGTGGCAAATCAGATGATTCACGTCCCGCGTGTACTTTTATCTTGGCTGTCCTAGACCGTGCGGAACAAAAACTTCCGCTTTTGCTAATTTTCACTGCCTGCGGCCATTTCGGCTTTGCGCGTCCCATACGTCCCGACGTCCTAACTGTCCCGTGGACCGCCTGGGATAAAAAGTTTCGAATTTGCCGATTCCTTTGTATTTCAGCTGTGAACTTGGTATGATGAACCTTGGTACGATCCGCACTGGTACGACCCGCAACCTTCAGACCCGCAATGCATTAAAACAATCTTGCGACTTCATTTTTGCATTTTTTCAATTTTTTCTAACTCGTTGGAATTTTTCCTTGTATGGGAGAGTTAGAGAGAAGCCAAAAAAGCCCCAAAAACATGATTTTGGGCATTGAATCAATCTACTTGCTCGGGACTCAAGAATCTGATACATGTTATCAAAATTTACCTCGAGGGGTGAATTTTAGATAACAATGAATACTTGTTTATTTTTATTTTAAATTTTTATCATATACGATTAATAAATTGTAAATACAACTCATTCACCATTACCAACTAATGAACTCTAACTATTGCCATTGAAAAAAACCATAAACATTTATTCCTACTAGTGAACCTAAAGGATAATATATAACAAGCGTAAAAATTATAATTCATAAATAATTCTTATTTAACCGTGTATTTGACACAACATTTCTATGTCTAAGCATTTGACATGATTTTCTTGAAAGTGGCCATGAAGGTATTTTTCTTACAAATGTTAATATTTCATGTTATTAAATAAATAATTTAGTAGAATCCATCTCTTCAAGCTTTATGCAAATTGCATGCAACTAGGTTATATCATACCATGCCAATTTAATAATTAAAGTCAACGGGATATTTTTATCATAGTTATTCTTAAAAAGACTTTTTAATCTATATTTTTATTTATTATTCACTCGCGTCAATGTCAAATAATTATGGTTTATATTGTTTTATAAATACGGAATCTTATCGCAGTATTTTACTATGAATAATGAGTCAACTGATAAGTGATTGATAATTAATGAATCCTTGAATTTTTTTTGTGAAATATTGAATCTTGTGATAGAAGAGTAATTGATTTTAATATTTGATCTTATTTTCCAAGAGTCCTCAAATACTCTAATTTGATGGGCCATAATTGGAAAGTGATTTTCAGATCACCCCATTTCCCATACTTTGGTCATTTGGGTTAACAACATCAACATGAGAGGTTTACTATCTTTCTCTTAGGTATGCCACTACTAGATTTCTCTTTTAGACTATTAAAGATTGATATTTGTGCATGTAATAGTTATTTTATCTTATTTTTAATTTTTCCTTCAAGATTAACAATGTCATTATAATTCATTAAAATGAGCAATTAGTAGACATGTTGGGATTATAATGTCTTGTTATTGTTTACATCGTGTGTGTGTGTGTGTAAATGCAATGTGCAAATGTGTGTGTAAATGTAATTGCAACGTGAAAAAAGATGTGAATATTTAAAATATGAGGTGATTATGAATTAATTAATTTACAATTAACCATGCATAATTAGAACAACACACATTACTAATTTCGTCAATAATAAGTGATAGAAAAATAGCTCAAATAAACAAGAGGAAATGAAGACTTGGCTAAAAATAAATTATTCTTCCTTTGAAAATCATCCTCCAAAAGATTTGATAATTCATGCATCCATTTTGTGAAATTATTTAGTGAATTAAATCACGTTCGCATACCGTTATCCTACCCAAAACATGTTAAAATCACATCTTCATGCTTGTGGCTTAACTACCTTCCATTCAGAGTACTTGGAGCATCCAAAAATCAAGATAAACTCAAAAATAAAATGGATCCAACAAAAAACGTCACTAAAACTTGTTCTTTCAGTTAGATCTAATCCAAGGTTGCTTTGGGATTTACAACATAAGGTTTACATTTTTTGTTGTTTTTAATTTTCCTTATTTCTTATATTTTCCATGGTATACATTATGGCATGCCCAGTGGGACACCCACACTTATTTTATAACTTTTAAATTATTTTTCACTAATCTATTTATTTATTTATTTTGTTAGTGTTGTTTAAGAATCACTGTTCTAATTTTAGGGTTTTAGGTGCAACAAACAGGGAGAAAATAAAAAAACCAGCCTTTGCTCGTATTTCTTCAAATTTTTCCATCTAGAGGTTAAACATGCTAGCATCGCACATGATTCGCGCTAGTGTATCACTACATGCACTAATATCATAGTGCATACACCATCATAGCAACTCACATGTTTCTATGAAAATAACATTGTGTCTTCTATACCCTGTATGTACACTATCGTCATCTTAGATGCACTACTGTAACACTAACTTTTTTTTTGCACACACCTACACACTTCTTCATGTAATTACATGAACCTTTATGCTCTATGGTTGATATCCTATCAGCAAATCCCTTTATTACGCTAGCATGTCTAATTGAATATGCTACTGCAGGATGTTACACTAGCACACCCTAGTGTTTTTTCCCTTTTTCTACTATTTTATTTATTTTCTAGTGTGTAAAATATTTTTTTAATCATTGTTTGGTACTTTATTTTATTACCTTCTTGTAGGTTTTCATAACTAATAAATTTGATTGTTTAATTTAATTTTAGTTATCATTTAATCTAATCTAGTCAAACTAACCATGCGTATACTCTTTTCTTTCAGACCATCTTGGGTGATCTTAAAAATCAGAAACAATGAAGTTTTCCTTTTTTAATTTTATATCGTGATTTCAATACAAGAAAACCTACTAATTTATTGATTTCCTAGGACATTATATCATATAGAAGATTACCTTGAATGTTCAATCAAACTTATAATTGTAGGTTTCCTTGATCGAATGAAACAAAACAAATTTTATCTTGTTAAACTTTATAAACTTATATTGCAGGTTCAAATAAGGGTTTATTCATGTCTACTATAACTGTGGGAAGTGCATAGATAGGGTTTAGAAAATCATTGTGAGGAGTACCACACAGAACCCTGAAGTAGCTTAGCACCTTAAGGGAACTGGCCAATGAAACATGGTTACCCCAACCTACTTGACTAGTACACATGTGATATTTAGAGTCAATGTTATCCTTAGTGATGGCCTCGGTTTGATGCTTTGAGCGGAGTAAAATCCAATCTTACTTAATCAAGGGGGTAAAGTAAAGTTGATGAACTATAAATTTTTTAGTGTGTCGCGCTCGATCAGGATAATCCTTGGCACTTACAGAGAGATCCAATAAATTGGAAAATTTACTTGACCAAACCAAGTTACTTGAAAGTTCTTCCTACCACCATTTTTTTTTATCCAAGTTATTGAGTCACTTGGTTTTTGTTCCACATTCTTATCTATCATCTCCATCAAAAATTTATTTTATTTTGGATATCTTTGTACACATTGATTTTCTTTTGGATAAGCCATTACCACATTGGATTCCCTTATCCAAAGTATAATCCTTACGTCTTTGGATTCACTTTCCAAATGTCTAAGTATTAAATCTTGGATATCTTGTATCCTAATTTAAGTGAATCAATTTCAATCCAAGTCTTGTCCTTTGATATTTACTTTATCAAGGTTAAGTGAAATCACCATTCAATCATGAAGTATTTTACTTTGGATACCTAATTTATCCAAGCTAAGAAAATAAAGTAATCCCTCTTTCATTATCTAAGTCTTCTATTTTAAAATTCACTTTATTAAAATTTTAGAAATACCTTTTTCATCTCTAAGTGTCATATTTTAACATTCACTTTGTTAAAATTTGAGGTAATTTCATTTCATCCCTCAAGTCTTATAATTCAACGTTCACTTTGTTAAACTTTAAAGCAACCTCTTCCATCTCTAAGTATTACTATTTTGACATTCACTGTTGTCAAAATTTAAGCAATATCTTCCAATATTTAAGTCTTATTTTTTGACATTCAATTAGTCAAAATTTCAAGAAATGCTATTTAACATTTCTGAGTATATGTATTTTGACATTCATTTTGTCAAAATTTAAGCAATCTCATTCCTTCTATATATATTATATTTTGACATTCACTGTGTCAAAATTTAAGAAATCTCTCCATTTCTAAGTCTTATAGTTTGACATTCATGTTGTCAATATTTAAGCAATATATTCTATCTCCAAGTCTTCATATTTTGACATTCACTTTGTCAACAGTTTAAGCGCACCTACTCCTATCTTAATGCCTTAGTACTTATGATATTTGGCTTTAACAAGTTTGATCCAAATCAAATTAAACTTCCACGCTGTCAAAATTTAAGTGCAATCATTCTTATCTAAGTCTTTTACTTTGATACTCACATTATCAAGTATTAAGAAAAATCAACCAATCTTAACATGCTTAAGTCTTATATTTCAACATTCACTTTATCAAAAGTGTAAGTGCAATCAAATTCTCTATCTCTAAGTCCTATTTATGACATTCACCTTGTCAAATTTTAAGCGCAATAAAATTTTAATCCAAACCTACTCATCAAATCCATGACCCACCTCTCCACTTTAGATCTTTACCTTTAGTACAATGGTAGGCTCACACAAGAACATTGAACAAAGCTTTTTATTAGAAAAAAATTCATGAGATTTCAAAAAAAAAATCTCATATGGCTTCCCAAGTTAGTGAGAAATCAACCAAACCATCCAATCATTCTAACCTAGCGAAGAAACTACTCTGTGAAACTATTCCATGTAAAGTCAAACGACAATTTACACCTCTTGGAGAAAGTCTCTCTAGTGTATTTCATTAATTAGCAAAGCACTAATATGATAAAATATACAATCAAAATACCCTTCGCAAAAGGGAACCCAAGCCTAAGTGGTATCAAGAATAAAAAATATTGTGAATACCACCGCATTAAAGGCCACTCTACGTATCATTGTTCATGAATCTCCGCCATTACGTCCAAGACTTAAATAGACAACGGATCCATCAAAATAAAAAACCACGTTAACTTCCATGACTTCTAATGAAGAGTTGAACATTTTCCACAGACCATTGTACATGATGAAACTCAATGAAGACCGAGCTGAACAAGGGCCAAGGATCTAAAACGTAAAACCTAATCAACTTCTCCTTTGGATACTATTCCTGTTAGTTCAATAAAAAATTGAAAGTGTTTTGGAGCAACTATCTTCAAACATTGAGATGAGAACTTGAAAGAGTTTCATGATTCCCTTTCTAATTCATGGTACAAATGAAGAATCTAAAGAAAAAGGGTCATTCATCAAGCATATTTGATTCCATTGTTTCTATCCTCTTCAATACTAGATCCCACGCCTAACGATCCCTAGTATGTTTGATAGATGATGCAAAACAACATGTTTGGACACTTGTAACAACCCAACCTTCCACGCCCATACATACCTCAAACGATCAATCATGAAATCTATTAATGTTTCGCAATAATTATCCAATGCAAAGTATTTATAAGCCACTTCTCAAGACATTTTCCACACATAATAAAAGAAGATCATTTCCACAAATCCCTTATATGGATTTGACTAGAACATTGTCATCTCCATGTATCAATACATTTTTACTCATGAGCACTCTGTGATGTGTGTGTTCCTAGGGGTATTAAAACACCTCCATTTTAAGATTTAATCATAAATCTGTTGTCAAATAATCTAATCCTATCGTTTGGTCCTCATGATATTTTATGATTATAAACATCCCCACACATCTAAATTAGTACACATTGAAGCGTTCATCAGTAATTATAAAATCCAAATGAATGCTTATAGATAAAGGAGCAACATTGTATATTTGGTCCTTATAAAGCCTAAAATGATGCTTTGAATGCCCATCTATAGATCAATCCTTCGTGCTCTCACATATCATTCCATTCTTACGAATGAAAAATACACTGAACAAAAATAACCTTTTAAATCTCCAATTATCTAATACATCAGAAATAATTGACAAAGGTATTGGAGAATATGAATTTCAACATATTCTCTACATTGAACAAACTACCTCTATCCCCACATAAGTCTTTTGATCTCATCAAAAAAAATTATCAAATCACATACTTCGTTGACTTGGATAACTCATCCGTCCAAGTCTCATAATTCTAGACCAATCAAATCACATAACCATTAACTTGGACCTCCTCCTCCCAAGTCTTGTAAAACATGACCAATCAAACCTATTTATTGAAAATCCTTCTACCTACTACGTTGACTTGAATCTCTTCCACCAAAGTATCGTAATTTTGGACCACATCAAATCATAATATTCATTGAAAAATATTTTGATCCATTTCTGTAGAATTGGATCTTGTTCATTTAAGTCTCATAAATCAGGACCAATACAAATTTCATAAACATGGAACTCTTCCATAATGACGAATACATTGCAAACCCTAATCCATGAAAAATTAAAAGAATTAAAAGATGATAAAAATAAAAAGGATATTGCATATTAGACTCCTCATCAAAGCACTCTTTGAAAATTGAAAATAGAAAAGTAAAAAATTCTTGTTCATAGGTAATCTTCGCACTGGGGGAGGATTCTTATACAAAAAAAGTAATTGTTTCATCTGTTGGTAGATATATCTATCATTTCATTATCACTTTTTCACATTCTTCACCTATAAGGCACATGTTTATCTTGTTCCTGTGGGGTATTATCTATTTCATTCCTATTTTAGTTTCTACATTTTTGGATGTTTTAATGTAAAGTCTTGTCTAGAATCTTATCAATGGTAAATCCTCATTTAAAATTAAGCTATCTTCTTAGCAGAAAGTACTAAAATTCAATACCCATATATTTTATCTTCCCATCTCAGTCTAGGGTGATGAGACCTTACATCATACTAGTCACGTGGGGTTGAGATTTTGGGCTAAACTATCTTTCCCAAACAATCACAATGCAAAAATAAGGTAAAACCAATCAAAATACAAAAAAATATTCATAATCACTACACCTTTTTTCCTTCACAGTCTTTGGTGTTGAGACCATGCTTCTTACTAGTAGCGTGATATTGGGAAAATATAAAGGTACCCTTATTTTCCTACATTGTGTCTTCGGTGCTGAACCCTTACCTCTTATTGGTGGTATGGGGTAGAATGTAGGGGGTCATTTCAAAAAAATATTCAAATGAAATCCTTCCAAATCCAAAGTATTCAATCACACAAAATCCCAAAGAATAAATTTAGTTGTACATGATATGAGATACAACCATCCCTTACATTTGATATTGCCAATCAATAGGCCATCAATGAATCTAAGTTTAGTCAAGACATATACAGTGAAATCATCTCCGAATCAGTTAGATAATCTGAATCGAAGGTGAGTCACTTTCTCAAATGGATTATTATTAACCTCACGTATTTGCATCCATCGTCTTCACTTTCACATCACTATCTCATATGTGTTATGTTCTTTGTAATTTTTGGTGTTGAGCCCTCACATATTACTAGTTGCATGGAGTCAAAAGTGGAGTTAAATATCCTATCACTATATCATCTACATTATGCCAATGGAATGAAATTTTTACAATTATTTGAAAATGAGTTCAGATAGTGTACCCTTTACTGACTAAAACATCCAAAATATCAAATATATAAAAATTCAATAAAAGAAAAACTTTTTAAAAATAAAAAATAAAAAACATTAATTTTTTTTTTAGTAAAAAAATACAAAAATTCAAAATCCAAAAAATTAAGAATATTCAAAAAACATGAACATGTTCCGAAAAAATTGGCAATTTTCAGCACAATTAATCAAAATCACACTTTTGACTACAATCCTAGTGATTATTTCAAACTATCATACGATTATCATTTTTCTTACCTCTTGCATGTATCCTTTTTAAGGGGTAAGAAAATCAATCAAACCATCACATGTATCCTTACTTGGGGAATCTAGGATCTCATGTTCTTTCTCGCATGTATCCTTGTTTGGAAAACTGACCCAATCAATTTCAGATCAAATTTCAATGGGATCCAACAAGACTGTCATTAGGAGTTGCTTAGCTCCGATCTTCTTTCCTATCCATCCCCTTACATGCACCATTGCTTGGGGGAATTCAAATCATCTTATTATTTAGTGTGGAACACATTAGGGGCATAGTTAGATTTCGTTATTTTAAGTTGTGTTGCATTGTTGCTATTTGTTGACCTATTGTAGCTAATCTTGTTAGCATTTTAGTTTGTATATAACCTTGGTGTGTCTGTATTAACTGTATGTGTAGGGTTTGTTTTACATTTTTTTCTTTATTTTTGACCGATTACAGTATCTTGCTACCATCTTGGCTCATTGTTATCTTTGGTGTAATAGTTTTTCTCTATATATTGGGCCTTTTTTCAATTGTTATTTTCATTTATGACCGATTGCTAGTATTTTGTTACCATCTTGACTCATTGTTAGTCTTGGTGTAATAATTTTACTTGGTGATTTTGGCATTTTTTTAAAATTTGTCTTAATTTTTAGACCTATTACAGGTATTTTGTAAGCATCTTGACTTATTCATGATTAGGGTGTCTATTAATTACTGTGTATATGGGGTTTGTTTTGCTTTGTCTTTGACCAATTATAGGTAAATTGTTAACATCTTAGTTCATATATGAATTTGGTGTAATCAATTGTTGTGTACATTGGAGGGAAAATTTTAAGACCTCTCGAAAAAAAATCATAGAAATTTGTTGGAGAATATGGGAAAATTGACTTTCACAGTAATGGAGAATCTGAAAAAATTGACTTTTGTGCTAATATGATGTCGGTTGGTAGCATTTTTTATGCTACCGATGGACATGATATATTATGTTGTTGGCTGATAGTATATGACGTCAGCCAAATATATATATATACATATATATATATATATATATACATATATATATATATATATATATACATATATATATATATATATATACATATATATATATATATATATATATACATATATATATATATATATACATACAGAATCTATATTATATATATATATATATATATATATATATATATATATATATATATATATATATTAAAATCATATTTTACAATGGCAGTTAAAATGACCTGCTCGATGAGAAATTTGTCCTCATAAAATATGGCGCAAACGAAAACTTAAAATAGTGATTTTTTGTGAAAAAAATACAAATTTCGCTAATTTTGTATGGGATGTTTTTTTTTTTGAATTTTTTTGATGTGACCAGTTAAAATGATCATCTCAATAAGAAATATATCCTCCCAAAATATGGTGCAAGCAAAAAAATCCCATACTTTTTTTTAATTCTAGCTATTGCTACCGAATGTAGCTTTTTTATATGCTCCCGACCAATAACATAATAAATGATGTTGGACGATAGCATATCTTATGCTATCAGTCGACAACGTAAATATATGTTTTTGGTCGATAGTATAAAATATACTACCAGATGGTAGTATATTTTATGATACCATCTGACAACTATTTATGTTGTCGGTTGGTAAAATATTTTATGCTATCGGCCAAAAACATATATTTATATTGTCGGCCGATAGCATAAAATATGCTACTGAATGACAATATTAAGGTGAGTATTGTGATTTTAGTTTTCACAGGGATGATGAATAACCCCTAAAATTAATTTGTACTTATAAAAATTTGGCAACCCAGACCTACTCCTTTCTCGAAAAATTCTCCAATTTAAACTTTTAAAAAATTGGAATATTCGTGATACATTGGGCTGGTTTGGAAAGTTTGTTCTATGTTTTTTTGGACCAATTACATGTATTATGTTATCATCCCAATTTATTAATAGCCATGGTGTATATCCATCTTATTGTGTATATTGGCTTTTGTTGTCTATTTTTGCACCCCTTGTAAAAATAGAACAACTTGGTTCACCGCTGACTTGGAATAAGGACCACAGAGAAGTTTAAGTGTGTCGTGACTAAGGATTGAATGTCATAGAGTAAAGGGCATGTTATGATGTAGCCATGAAGCCATGGGAAAAGGAGAAGGACCGTCAAAGTTCTAGTTGTGTCCCGAAAGGACAAAAAGAGGCCGTAGATGTTCTAACAAGCCACAATGCACTAAAATGAAAAGCCACGGGTAAAAGAAAATCAAGAAGACCACATATTGAAGGGTAGGAATTCCATGGAAGTCAGCACAAATCCATGGAGTAAAGAAGAGAAGTTAGTGGAATCACGGAACAAGAGAAAAAGCCACGATGGACTAAAACTATGTATAACTAAGAGAGAAAAGCCGCATATCAAAAGAAAACAATAGTTTTCGGCGGGGAGTTGAAATTGATATAAATTTAGAATCTGATGATCAGATCTTTGTAAATCTAATATTATTGAAGAAATATTGTCCTTCGCCATGGAATAAGATCAAATTTATTGAATCAAGAATGTAGTATGTGGGTGAAGCAAAAGGGAGATGTCTTCAAAACACAAAGGGTCTATTCCATTCAGCCCAAATACCAAAATTAAATGTAGTATGGACGCCATTATTTCTTTAACAAGGAAAATGGCATGGGGAGGCATAATTTTCAGAAATAATCAAATCTTTTCAGAAAATTAAATGAAGAAGGTTGGTTGGTGGAAGGAAAATTCAAATTTCCCTCTCTTTCTATATACTATAAAGTGATGCCTTGTTTTAATGTTGGATACGTTAGGAACACAGGGGCATCATTTTGTGTTGCACAAATGTTTTAAGAGTCCCATGCCTTGGCCTATGTTTCTGTAAATATTTTCATCTTATTCTTGTATCGTGATGATATGTCCATGATCTTCAAGCAATAAAATCTTTAGTTTTGTGGCTCATTTCAGCCGTAGATATTGTTTTATTACACTTTATTTATTCTCATTCATTCACATGTGTGTTGCATGTGTTATTTCAGATTTCTATGCCTATTTTGCATCGTCAAGGTGGAAATTTGGATGCAATTTTGATCAGTGGATTTCATTCCGACCCTCTTCATCGTCATTTTCTTCCATTTTCTCTCTTGCTTAAGTATTCATCACTTTGTTTTGGTTCTATCACCTTATCTAGTTTAGGTTTATGTTTTATGCATCTCCTTCTCACCTTGGTTCCTTATAAAGTTAGAGTGGAGCTAGATAGTTGCATTTCAATTTCTAGGAGTAGTTTAGCATTACAAGTAAGTAGAGGAAGCCAACCTTCTCTAGAGGTCTGTCTTAGTTAGAGTTCCAAAACTTGGAGACAATCCCATGTTGTCTCAAATACCAAATTGTCTATGGTTCAATAACAAGTGCATTTTTGAGCTCTAAAATTTTTGGCACACTTAGTGGGAGATTAAAATTAAAATTTCTAGTTTTATCAAGTTTTGATGTGTATCTTGGTGAAGCTCTATCCTTTGGAGCCTTTGCAGTAACACATATGATGACTACATTCAAATATCAACTAGTTTCAGTAGTATTGGTGACTTAAGTGTCCCTAATTTATGAGAAGGATCCAAACACGGTCAAGAACAAGAGGATAATGTGTATTTGAGTATTTTCTACTATCCCCAGGAAGAGGCAGAAGAGGAAGATAGATTCAAAGATATCCATCTCATCCAAATCAAACTCTTTCAACACCTCCACTTGGTAGGCTCTTCTTGCAGTCAACAAGAGTTCTTAGACCAATTATAATGACTCATCATCAACAATTGCCACTTCAGAATACATTTGTAAACTTCATAGGAAACATTCCACTCGCTTTGAATACTCAAAATCTTATTCCAGTAGATGCCTTAAAAAATATCACATATTTTACTGGAAAAAATAACACTACTCTAGTTTATCACATTCAAGACATTGTAAATATCTTTGTTATAAATGAAGCTACTTATGTGGACATGGTAGTGACATTTTTTTCTTCATCTCTTAAAAAAAATCTCTATAATGGTTTAGAAGCCTGGGGACAAAAACAATTAAAATTTGGGATTATCTGTGTAGAGCCTTGTGCAATCAATTTAGAGAAAGAGAAGACAACCTATTTGTTTTGGAGAAGTTAACTACTCAAGAGAGCACCTAATGAAAAAATGGAAGATTTCAATTTCAGATTCCAGAGAACTTGGGATAGAACTCTTGCTATCGTGAGACCTGCAGCAAAAAATGCCTTTCTTTACTT
The DNA here is from genome assembly GCA_019776745.2 of Taxus chinensis. Lineage (NCBI taxonomy): Eukaryota > Viridiplantae > Streptophyta > Pinopsida > Cupressales > Taxaceae > Taxus > Taxus chinensis. The sequence goes on along the minus strand of CM034154.1, from coordinate 134,322,978 downwards.
TATAAAATCTCTAAACTTTGATATATTTTTTATGATACAATCTATGGGAGGAACAAATTTACCAGCTGCTTAGGCCTATGCACAAATATGGGGGGCCAAAAATTGGACACAAATACGATTTTGAGAAAAACACGAGCGTGGTTGGTTAAAGTGCGAGCACGCTCTAAATTATTAGGCTTGGTTATTATGAAGCCTAAAATGCAGGTGTGTTATAACACGTGCGCGCTATAATGGGAATGTGTTATAGCGTGCTCACATTCATGTGTGTTATGTGGTATATGTGGTTGAGGCATGCTTCTATGTACAAAAATAAATGTTTAAGTATAAGAAATAATAAAATACATATTTTATTATTTCTTATACTTTAAATTTATTTTAGTAAATATAAGATGTTAGGGTCACTCTGCACCTTATGGAACTAGTCTCATAACTCCATCTGTCATGGTTTAGAAGATAGTTTTTCAGATTATAATCTGGTTAGTACATAGGTATTTTTTAGGATTTCAACATTCAACCTTCAAGTTTTTAAGGTTTAAATTATACAATCGATATCTATTTTTTGAAAGAATATAGGCGTTGTTTAGGTTTTGGGGCCTTTTGGATTGGTTATTGATATTTTTCAGAGTTTTAGATGTGTTATTGATATTTTTAGTATTTTTAGGATTCCATCATGTTCTCAGATAACTAAACCACCTATTTCACTCATCTAGTAGCTCAACATTCATCCAAAGACTCATTTCACTTGCCTTTACCAAAAATGCCCTTACATTGCAGAAGAGCAAGGTTCACTGGTCACTTCTTGGTTTATCTACATTGTAAACTCTTCAAGTAAGATAAAAGCATCCCTAAACACCCTTCTCAATCTCAAGGAGGTATGACAAGTTTGGTTAACTTGTATGGGGTTATGTAGGATAGGTATTCATAATTATGGGAGGCTTTAAGGAGTTGTGTCAACTATGACATAATAATAATTATATTCTCGTGAATATACCTGACACTGATTTGGCAATATCAAAAATTCACTTATCATAATAATGGAAAATAACTCCAACTAATAACAATTAATCATCAATAAGTAAATCTATGGTAAGACAATCAATGTCTACCAAGTGCCACTTCCAAATTCCAAATTTCATTTCATTTAAATTTGCTTTAAGAAAGGTTGGGAGAAATGAACTCACCATTTTCTTCACGCTTTTATAGGTTCAAAATGTCAATTTGACCCAAATTTAGCAAATATGGAGAACTTGGAAAGCTGAATTGCATTTATAAAGATAAGCTCAAAGTGAAGGAATGCATTTCGTAAGTAATTCAAATCAAAATTGTTTTCTTTTTTCTGTTAATACCCTCTCAAACTAGACTTGTTATTACATCTTGATAAAAATGAGTTCTCAGGAGTCGAGGGATATTTTAAAATTATCACACAAGCATGGAAAGTTCTCTCTGATTACCATAAAGGCTACCAATGATGCCATAAGAAAAAACCAACAAGGGCAGAACCCCACCTTCCACCAATTGAATTCCATAGGAACTGCCACTTCCATTGACATTTCCAACAATCTAAATGGGAATAATTATTCAAGTGTGGATTCCTTTCCTGAATCTTCCATATTTGATGACCACAACCAGAACCATAAATTGAAACAAAAACAAGACCAGGAACATGACCTAGATTGGAAATTTGAGAGGATTTCTGATGTTCAATTTTATTTTCCAAGATGCATTAATCCAATGTTTGAGAATGTTTCTCTAGATGCAATGAAATTATGATTTAGAAACTTGATGATTCCCGAATGTCCAATCCTGCCACAAACCCCAGTAGTTCTTAATCATTGGATATAGGGAGACACCTTTACTTGACATCCATTTATAATGATATAGATATTTGTACATTCATGTTATGACCTCTAAATCTGTATGCATTTCAAGTTGTTTGGAAATCACAGCACTCCCTTCACTAGGATTGATGACTACCGCTATCTCTTTGAAGGTGATTTTGAAAGCATCTATATGTTTATCATAGAAGGAATTATCAATGAATAGAATGTCACTAAGCCATAGGCCAGCTGACTCCCATTCATGACTAAAACATAAATATTTACTAGGTGATTGATAACCTCTATGTGTTCTTAGCCATTCCTATGTTGTTATGCTTATTTTGTATAAGCAGATTGAATGATGGTTCTAGGCATGAGACTAGGAAATATGGTCCTAATATTGTCATGCCCTCCTAGTCGAGTAGTCGGAAGCCATATTAGTCTTTTTGATACTTAATAATAATTACCAATGAAATATAATCCTCCATATTTCATTTTCTTTTCTCATCTTCCACGTCATACTGAATAACTGTTGATGGTGAATCACAGCACCCCTGAGTGTCTGCAACTTGATGGGTTGAGACTCTTAGTGCGATTACATAACATGGAGCTTTTCCCAAGTGTGAGACCTTACGAAATCGGAAAATCTCTCCGGATGAAGGCCGGTTCCTATTCCTCTGTTCAGATGCACACATAAAAATGCAGAGGTTTTACTCAAAAACCTAAACTAACTTGCCAAGGAAACAGGGTAAGAAGATGCATAAAATAAACCTAAACTAACAAAGGTGATGCACCGAGGAATGATGAGCACCTGTCTTGCCAATAAACACAAACCATTAAAATGTAATGCAAGATCATGCACAGATAACCAGATTTGCAGTGAAAGATCGAGAGGATGTAAATGAACACAGAGAGGGTTGAGAATCATCCACAGACATGCATTGTTTACTCCAAAGATTGAAACAATACACTACAAAATGCCAAGAGGCAAAGTTGCATTACACTTTTAGATGGGAAGTTTGAACTCCACAAATTCACCTGCCAAAGAGAAGAAGGGAGGGGCTTAGTCAGCTGCTCATTGGGAGCTCTCTTGATAGTTGTCAATTGTTCAAGTAGAGAAAAATTGTCTCCCTTTTCTCCAAACTTCTCATGGAGAACTATGCATAACTGATTCCAATTTTGGATAGAACCAGCTCCAAGGCTCCTAAACCATTGCAATGCCTTCCCTTTGAATGAAGATGCCAACAATTTGACAGCAACATCCATTTCATTTATCTCATGGATTGCACAAACATTAACAATGTCTTTGACATGATCACCAGGAGTGGTATGATTTTCTCTAGTGAAAAATGGAATGTTCTTCAATGTTGCAATTGGAACTGGATCCTATGCATTGAGGGTAAGTGGGCTGCTGCCAGTGAAGTTGACAAAAGGATTTTGCTGTGCCATTCTGATTGGCCTGAGAACCCTTGTTGATTGGATGAAAGGTCTACCAGGTGGAGGGGTTGATAAAGTCCTATTAGGTGGAGATGGTGATCTTTGTGGTCTTCTTCCTCTCCTTCCTTTCCCTGGTGATAGCTGCAAGTGGACAAATAACCTCTCTTCTCGAGTATCATACCTGGTTCGAATTATTTTCATGTGCCTAGGCAACTTTTACTGCTACACCACTGAATTCTATCCCTTCGAAGTCGCTAGATGTGTTAGATAATGAGCCTCAAAAGGCTAGATTCTACCAAGTTACACACCAAACCTGACAATATTAAAAACAAAATTTAAAACTTTGAAGGACCCAAAAGATACAGTTCTTCAATTTGGTTATCGGGTCTTGTTGTGTAGCTACTAATCCCTGAAAGGTACAGGGAAAACTCAAGTCATGCAAGGCAACTTACAAAACCTGAAATACACCGTGTCGGAAATTGGGACATGCTCAACACCTGGGAAAACCCGAAATACTAAAAACTATGAAATTTTGAAAGTCAAAATCTCAAAAATCTAAGAATACCCTTTTGAATATTATCCCCCGATCTATCAACTGGTGAAATTTTGACTTGTTTTGAGCAAGTTAAGCCCTTGAAAATCGATTTCAAAGTTCAGCCTAGAAGGTAAATAAAATATGAAATTGTAAAACATGCAATTTCTAAGTCCAAATTTCTTGAAAATTCCTTCAAATCTTGTGGAATGACCTCTCGAGTCCCACCCAGCATGCCAAAACTATTGATGGTGAATCACAGCACCCCTGAATGTCTGCAACTCAATGGGTTGAGACTCTTAGTGCGATTGCATAACATGGAGCTTTTCCTAAGTGTGGAACCTTGTGAAATCGGAAAAGCTATCCGGATGAAGGCTGGTTCCTATTCCTCTGTTCAGATGCACACATAAAAATGTAGAGGGTTTACTCAAAATCCTAAACTAACTTGCCAAGGAAACAGGGTAAGAAGATGCATAAAATAAACCTAAACTAATAAAGGTGATGCATCGAGGAATGATGAGCACCTGTCTTGCCAATAAACACAAACCATTAAAATGCAATGCAAGATCATGCATAGAAAACCAGATTTGTAGTGAAAGATCAAGAGGATGCAAATGAACATAGAGAGGGTTGAGAATCATCCACAGACATGCATTATTTGCTCCAAATATTGCCACAATACACTACAAAATGCCAAGAGGCAAAGTTACATTACACTTTTAGTTGGGAGGTTTGAACTCCACAAATTCACCTGCTAAAGAGAAGAAGGGAGGGGAAAAACAAGAATGTCGAACCTTTAGAAAGAAGCCCCTCCTTACAATTTATAGGAAGAATGAGAGAGAAAAGAGAGAGGAATTCCAAATCTACCCCAACCACCTCCAAGGTTGCATTTAATTCATCTCATTATGGCGGTAGGTGAGAACCCTAGCAAACCCAAAAAATGACGAATTTTATTTTGCATTTTTAAAGAACTTTTTCTCACCGAATTAAAGATATCCAGTCATGGTTGGATAGAGGACCTCATAAGCTTTCCAAAAATTCCAACCTTGCGTGAATCTGAGCTCCCTGTGAAAAGTTATGGCCATCTAAATATCTGCGCCAGGGTTTGATTCCTGTCGGGGTGTCAATGCTCAAAATGTTGCGCCTCCTGAAGATGCGCCTCGGTGCATCCATCCTTATCTTAACATAATTTTACATGCACCCTTAACCTGTGCCAGGGCACATCCATTTTCATGTCGACATCCTTTTACGTGCGCCCTTAACCTGCGCCAGGGCGCATCCATTTTCATGTCGATATCCTTTTTCGTGTGCCCTTAACCTGCACTAGGGCGCATCCATTTCATGTCAAAATTATTTTTCCTGTGCCCTTAACCTACGCTAGGGAACAAATTTTCATGTTGACATCCTTTTACGTGCACCCTTAACTTGCGCTAGGACGCATCCATTTTCATGTCGACATCCTTTTTCATGCGCCCTTAACCTACCAGGGTGCAAATTTTTGCATGTTGACATCTTCTTACCTGCGCCATGGGCACATCCATTTCATGTCGACATTCTTTTTTTTGCGCCCTTAACCTGCTAGCGACATAAATTTTGTCAGGGTCTGAGTTTCTTTGATTTTCGTATTCTTTCGTTTGTCTATATCTACCGGGGGGGAGATATATACAACAATAACTAATTTGACAGGGGATCTTCCCTCTTTGACAGCGTTACACTGAATATGAATATGATCCTTGAGATTCAACCCTCATCCAACCATAATACCAGTATGAAATCCTTTATTGGTAATGTTGCACGGTTAAGGGTTAAGTGTTTAAGGTTAAGGGTTTAGGGTTTAGGGTTTAGGGTTTAAGGTTTATGGTTTAGGGAACTTAGGAATCAATGTTCATGGTTTATGGTTCATGGTTTAGGGTAAAGGGATCAATGTCTAGGGTTTAGGTTTTATAGTTTAGGGTTTAAAGCCTAGGGTTTATGGTTTAGGTTTAGGGTTTAGGGTTAAGATATTAATGTTTAGGGTTTAGGGTTCAAAGCCTAGGGTTTAAGGTTTAGGGCCCATGATTTAGGGTTTAGGGCTCAGGGATTATGGTTTAGGATTTATGGTTAAATGTTTAGGAAACAAACACTCTAATTGTATTTCTCTTCTACACTTGATCTTCAGTCTAACGTAGTGATTACAAAGTGAAAACTACTCTTAATCTTTTGCACTATAAGGATTGACAAACCTTATATATTACACTTCTCTTCCAAACATGTTTCTCCCCACATATACTTGTGCTATTCAATTTCAATTTCTTCACACTCTGAAACAAATTTCACATTTCTCATATTTCCATTTATGGTATTATGCAAGTCAGGATGACCCATTGGAAGCTAGAAAAAATAACCACATTCTCATATTCACATTCAAGATCCAGTTGATACATGTTCATATTCATAAAAATCTCTTCTTCCTTGAAAGTTTCTGGTTTGTGTCACTAACTCGGTAAGGATTATGCATACTTTAGAAGCTTCACATTTCTCATGATAAATATGGTCATTACCACATAGATGTTTAGTATCAGAGTCTAAATTATAAAAATGAAATAATTATTCAAAAGAGCATAAAACGATCAAATTAGAAGTGGTATTCTAATAAGTCAAACCCAAAAATACCATTGGACTTGTTATTCTCAATTTATAACACTCTTGGAGCTCCAAATATTTCACAAGCTATAGAAAAAAGGAGATAGATGTATTGGGTAACATTTCTTTATACCAAATTAATCTCGGATATTTGGCATTTCCCTCCTTCAAAATATAATCAGATGAAAGGAATTAAATTATGATGAATCTATTTGAATGTTATGCCTACAAAGTAGATTAACCCTTTTTAGTTGAATACTCTCTACCAATACTAATAAGAATGGGTAAGACACAGAACATTACAGTGAGTGAAATAGTTCCCATGCAATGGGAATAAGAAGATAGTTGTATTGGGTAATATCTCTTTATGAAAGCTTCCCACAAGGAAGGGATTGCTTAGAAAAGGGTTTTACCATATTTTTCTTGGATATCTAAAATTTCCCTCCTTCAAAATTTTTGTACCAATTTCAATCATTCTCATTATTATATTTTTTAGAATTCTTTCCAACAAGTATTTTTAGTGTTCAAGGTTTAAAATTTAGGGTTTACAGTTTAGGGCTTAGGGTTTAGGGTTTAGGGTTCAAGGTTTAGGGTTTAGGGTTTAGAATTTAGGGTTTAAGGTTTAGGGCTTAGGTATTAAGGTTGAGTGTCTAGGGTCTATGTCTTAAGGTTTAGGGTTTAGGGTATAGGGTTTAGGTTTTAGTGTTTAGGGTTGAGGGTTTAGGTTTAGGCCTCAGGGTTTAGGGCTCAGGGTTAAGGGTTGATGGTTTTGGGTTTAGGGTTTAGGTATTACAGTTTATGGTTTAGGGTTTATGGTTTAAGTTTATGGTTTACGGTTTAGGGCTTAAGGTTTAGGGTTTAGGGTTTAAAGTTCATGTTAGAAGTTTTTTCACTCAAAATCAGTGGCAGGAAAATTAATGTCTACCACATGCCACCTTCAAATTCCAAATTTCATTTCATTTAAATTTACTTCAAGAAATGTTGGAGGAAATGAACACACCATTTTATTCACGCCTATAGAGGTCCAGAATGTTAATTCACCCAAAATTTGGAAAATATGGAGAACTTGGAAAGTTGAATTGCATTTATAAAGATAATCTTGAAGCAAAGGAATGCATTTCGTAAGTAATTCTAGTCAAATTTGTTTTCTTTTTTTTTTCGATACCTGTTATAGGACTAGGAACATGACCTACATTGGAAATTTGAGAGGATTTATGAGGTTCAATTTTATTTTCCAAGATGCATTACTCTAACATTTGAGAATGTTTCTCCAGATGTAATGACCTTCTGATTCAAACACTTGATGATTCCTGAATGTCCAATCCTACCACATGCCCCAGTAGTACTCGATCCTTGGATACAAGGAGACATCATTTACTAAGATAAACTAGGGACATTCAAGGAAGAAGATGTTCTTGTGAATATATAGTTTTGACACATCACATCACACCCTTCATTAGGCTTGATGACTACCCCTATCTTTTTGAAGGCACTTTTAAAAGCATCCATGGGTTTATCATAGAAGGAATTATCAACGAATGGAAGGTCACTAATCCACAGGCCAAATGAATCCCATTAAGAACTAAATAAGAAATATTTGCTAGGTTATTGATAATTCCTTTATGTTCTTAGCCATATCCCTATCGCTATGATTATTTTTCACAAGTAGACTTAATGATGGTTCTAGGCATGAGTCTAGGAAATATGGTCCTAATATTGTCATGTCCTCCTAGTCAAGTAGTCAAAATCCATATTAGTCTTGTTGATACTTAGTACTAATTACTAATGAAATTTAAGTCTCCATCTTTCATTTGCTTTACTCATATTCCACACCATGTTGAATAACCAATTTGACAAGGGAATTTCCCTCTTCAACAAAGATACATTAAATATGAATATCATCCTCAAGAGGCGAGCTACACTTGGAAAGATATTGTCTGATCCTACACCTAAGCCCTAAGACATAATCCATAAACCCTAAATCCTAAACCTTGAACCCCAAAATCTAAACCCTAAATATTAAACTCTATTTTTACCACCTTGTACCCTAAACCCTAAACACTAAACCCTAAGCCATAAGCCATAAACCCTAAACCGTAAAACCTAAATCCTAAACCCAAAACACAAAACCCAAAACTATAAACCCTAAACCTTAAAACTTAAACCATAAGCCATCAACTCTAAACCTTGAACCCTAAACCCTGAGCCTTAAACCTTAAGTCCTAAACCCTAACCCCTAAACCCTAAATCCTAAACTCTTAGCCTTAAACCCTAAACCCTAAATCATGTGCCCTAAACCCTAAATCCTAAATCATAAACCCTATAATCAAAGCTTGAGACCATAAACCCTGAGCCCTAATTAATAGACACTAAACACTAAAACCTAAATCCTAAACCCTAAACCATAGTTTTACCACCCTGAACCCTAAAAACTAAACTCTAAATCCTAAACCCTAAACCCTAAACCCTAAATCCTCAACCATAAAACCTAAACCTTAAACTATAAAACCTGATCCCTAAACCATGAGCCCTAATCCCTAAGTCCTAAACCCTATTTTTACCACCATGAATGATGAGACCATAAATTGGCCATAAATTACCATTATATTGTCCTTCTAAGTTACCTTTGAAAGTGGATTTAAATGTAATATAGGAACTTATAGTTTACTTAAGATATAATATACGATATATATCTTGTTCATTCTTTAGAAATGTTTTGTTATCTATTTTTTTGACTAATCCTATTGATTATTTGGAAAAAGATGCAAAGTTTTGTGTATATAGGCCATATAGGAAAGATAATGCTAGTATTGGGAAAAGTGGAATTGATCATGGATAGTATATCTAAAATAAAAAATAATTTAGTATTCAGATTCCTCTAAAAAAATTATTCAAGTTAAAAAAAAGAATAATCTCAATCCGAGATATTATGCAAAAGTTATAGTTGTTTTATGTTAGCTCTAGAACTTGCAGATTTAGTTCCGGAACTCATAGATTTAGTTCCGAAACTCGCAGGTTTAGTTCCAGAACTCACAAAGTTAGTTTTGGAACCCACAAGTTTAGTTCTATAAATCACATATTTATTTCCGAAACTCACAAAGTTAGTTATGGAACTCACAAGTTTAGCTCCAGAATTCACAGATTTAGTTCCGGAACTTGCATCAAATGGGGACTATGAATAATCAGAGAGTCAAATGGAAAATTTAAGAGAGGTTTTTGTTCATAGAAATGTGTTTAACATAAATCTCATTTATATTTGTTACAGGTTTTACCAATGAATAGAAATTTAACTTTTAGTGAGCTGTAGTCCGAGGAAAAAGTGTATCAGACGAGCACTAAAAGTTCCATAAATAGAAACAAAAAATTCAAATGGAAATTCTGAGAGAGGTTTTTGTTCATAGAAATATGTTTAACAAAAACCTCATTCAAATTTTCTACAGGTTTTACCAATGAAGAGAGATTTAACTTTTACTGAGCTGAAATCCGAGGAAAAGTGTATCAGACAAGCGCTAAAAGTTCCATAAACAGAAACAAAAAAGTCAAATGGAAACTATGAGATAGGTTTTTGTTCATAGAAATGTGTTTAACTAAAATATCATTCAGATTTGTAACAATTTTTACCAATGAAGATAAATCTAACTTTTAGTGAACTACAATCCAAGAAAAAAGTTTCTCAGACAAGCGTCAAAAGTTCCACAATAAAAAAACAACAAAGTTAAATGGGAAATATGGAAAAGGTATTTGGTCAAAATAATATTTTCAAGAAAAACATCCTAATAATGTAGGAGGATAAAATCATTATGATTCTTGTTACCGAAAAGCAAGGAGAAGATTTGGGAGCAAATCTTCCTAAAATAAGTAAGATAAGACTTTGACTTCAATAATAGATCTCTCTCCATATTTTGTGGATACAAAAATCTTAGTTGTTAGGATTAGAATAAATATAATATTATATTGTATCTCCTAAAATAAGGAGTTGGTTGGACGTATAAATTATAAATGTAACCTTCCACACTCAGATATGTAATGTTTTACTACCAAGAAATGAATTTGTTCTTTTCTCTATAATATTCTACAGTTTTGAGTTAAGATCGCGAAGTATGGTTTAAATTCTCTTCCAAAGAATGAGTTGGCCACTCATTCTAAGGAAGATAGATCTGTATATTTGTGTTTATTTCTTTTTCTGTAATTATCATCTTGTTGTGTTTTTCTTCTCTTTGTATTGTAAGATTTAGTTTGTTGTAAACCTACAGGTGTTTCATTTAATTTTTCTTATTTCTAATTCATTAATTTCAATTTATACAAGCGTGTTTTATTCCTTCAAGTGTGATTTCCTTTATGCAGACGTGTTTACATTTCTGCAAGTGTGCATTTAAATTTCCGCATGTGTAATTTCAATTTATGTAAGTTTGGATTGTGTTTAAGGGAGCTGCTTTCCAAGATCTTCTTATCTTAATGCATACAACCTTCAAACACCAACCCGGATTGATAGTATTAATGGTGAGGATTGATTTTTTGGAATATATTGGGTAAAGAGAGGGTTTTAGAAGGTCCCACAACCTTGATACAATAAGCCCATCAGGCCAGATCTAACAATAGCATTTCCAAAACAAAAATACCCACGAGGATTCCAAAAAGGAGAACGAAGAAGAGACAAGCCAAGAAGAGGAGCAACTAAATAAGCTTCTTCAGCTCAGAAACAACATCTTTAGCTCTAGGGGAGCCTAAGTCATTTGCAAGGAGATCCGCCAACTTGAGAAGCTCCGAACAGTCGTTTGCTAAGGCCATTCTGGTAGAATTCGTGAAGTCCTCCCAATCTTTGAGAGCTTTGAATGCACGCTGTAGCTTACTCAGAATGGAGGAGATGATATCAGCTCTGTTCTGGTCCTTTTTTTCATCAGCATCAATATCAGCAGTGCTAAAGTCCATAGTAGGAGTGGAGAGAGGAGTGTCAGCAGTGGAATCTTTAACATTCGAGGGTTCCTTAGAGCCAGCAGAATGAGAGGGGGGATCCACAACAAATTGATTGATATCACCCTGCTCCTCTTCCGAGGAGTCAGGGTACAGTTGAGCAAGCCCCAACAGATCAGCCGCACCAGAGAGACCCGAGCTAGAAACAGGAGAAGGAGCGCGTCCACTGGCATTGGAGTCTTCCAGTAAGAGGCACGAGATGGGCGTGGGAAAGGGGGGAACAGCAGCTGAGATGGGGGCTTCGCGGGGGGGGCTCACGATGGCCACGTCAGAGTCCGAGCCAGAGGAAAGGAGCAGGCGGCGGCGGCACTGAGAGGAGCGGTGGGAAGAGGAAGAGGGGCGAGAAGGAGGGGAGGGGGAGCGGCGGCGGCGACCCAATTTGGGAGGGAAGCAGAGTAGGTCAGTGTGGGAAGCGGCGACGGAGAAAAGAAGGTAAAGAAGACCCTGGTGGAGGATGACTCCCTCGCCCTCCCGAGCCAGCATAACAGAGTGTTCCAGCGATTGAAAAAGAAAGGCAGCTAAATTAATCTTTCTTCCCCAATGGAGGTGGGAGAGAATAAACAGATGGGGGCCAAAAACCAGACGGTACCTACCGTCTATGGTGAAGTACCTCATAATGGCTTCCGCCACTCTGTCCCAGGGTGAGGGCAGAGAGTCGCGGGTATATCCTGACATATATTTCCTTGGTCTGTCCCCCGGGGCGTTGAATTCTTGGATCTCGGCGTGAAGGGAATGCCTGTAGTAAATATCGCCCGCAGCAGGGAGCCCGGTGGCATCAGCGATGGCGTTCGTTGAGATGGTGAACTTAGTGCTGCCAATTTGAACACGCCCTCTCGACCACGAAGCCGTAACAGCATAAGACACTAAGGCCGAGTAACCAGACATTCTTTCCAGAAAAGTAGAGATCCCATTTTCCACTAAGATATTCCAGACCTCGCCATCATTCCTAAGCGTCTCGCAACTGTCGGGCTCAAGGCGCTTCAATTGCCCCCCCATGAGAAGAATATTAGAGCAGTTACAGAGTCGGAGATAGGAACGGACGAGAGCCAGTCTGAACAAGATACCGGCAAATATATTAAAGCCCTGACGCCACCACCTCGGATGATTAATGGGTGCATAGAGCTCGTTCGTGCGGGGATTTGCTGCATCATTACTAGGTGCCTTGATCAGGAACCTCGTGTCAAGAGTCATGTCAAATAAATTTGCCGTATTCATCGCCGCCATTTGAATGGACCAAAGCGGCCAGGCCGAAACCCCAGTTAGCTTCTGAGACCACCCATCAGCATTGGAGTGCGTCAATTTGGGCAATCTGACAGAGTTCATCCGGGAAGTTCTCAGTCCAAATTTTCTGATTTTCGATGAGGACACCCATGTTAGCCAGAAGATCCGCCGCTCTATTACCTTCCCGGAGGACGTGCTGGAATTGGACTTGAAGAAAGGATCTTTGAATGCTTCTAATATCAGCAATGATGTTTTTAATCGACCAGTGTCCAGGGTCATTGGAACAAAGGAGGTTTATGATGTTGAGGGAGTCACTTTCCACTTGGAGGGGATCATTGCCCACCTTGATAGCCATCTCAAGACCCTTGAGGATGGCTAAGGCCTCCGCACGATGGTTGGAACCAAAGTTGAAATTATGGGCAGAGGCAGCAACAATTAAACCCGAATAGCAACGAAGAATGGCCCCTCCTCCGGACATACCTGGGTTCCCTTTCGAAGTGCCATCCGTGTTGAGTTTTCTCCATCCCCTAGGAGGGGGAAGCCAGCAAATCGAATTCCTATCAGAATGGGTTTTTTTGCACGGAATGGATAAATACTGCTGCCACTCCAGGGTGTGACAGAACTGCAGTTTTTGCTGATATTTAGACCAAGTGGTCAGGTTGACATTTTCTTAGAGAGCCAGGCCAATCAGAGTAGCCACCTGATCAGGATTGAGACTCTTGTCTTTGAAGATTCTTCTGTTTCTTTCTTTCCATATGCCCCATAAACCATGCGGGAGGAGGAGTTTCCAAGCCAACTTTAGAATCGGATGAGTGAAGGGGGAGTACCATTGAGAAAGAGTATCCTGAATGGAATCCGGAAAGATCCAAAAAACTCCTAATCTCGATAGGAGCCACTGCCAAATATCATGCGAGAAAGAGCAATGGACCAGGAGATGAGATGAGGATTCCTCTTCATTTGCACATAGAACACATTTGGTAGGAAGGGAAAAACCCCTTCTCTTCAGGTTCTCCCCAGAAAGGAAGGCATTTTTAGAGGAGAGCCAAGAGAAAAAACCTATTTTTGGAATGATCTCCTTAGGCCAGAATTTTATAAGAGGGGGGCCCACGTCAGCACAATGCATCGAGAGATAAGCAGCCCTAACTGAAAAGGAGCCCGAAGTGGATAGAGTCCAGATAATCTCATCTTCATTATGGGAATACGGGATGTAAATGGTGGAGAGCTGCTCTCTAAGGAAGGACAGCAGGTCTCTTTGAAGGTCGCTGATATCCTCCCAATCCTTGATATCCCAAGAGGGGATGGAATTTATCCTCTGCCAATAACCAGAAGCTAATCTACCATGAATATTGATGATACTTCTCTTGATAGGGTCCCAAGAGGGGTTGAGGTCAAGGGGATCATCACCAATCCAAGTATCCCTCCAGAAATCAATGAGACGCCCATTCCCGAACCTCCATTTAGTGCCAGCACGAATGATGGGGAGCGAACTACAAATGGAGTTCCATATGGTAGAGCCTCTAGTGGGGATGGATGTGAGAAAGTCTTCATTGTTTGTTAAATACTTAGCACGGAGCAAGCGGGCCCAACAAGAATTACCTTTAGCCACCTCCCAAGCAAGTTTTGCCAGGAGGGCCATGTTCATCTCCTTTATTTTCTGAAGACCAAGACCACCGTGAGCAGTAGGTTTACAAACCTCTTTCCAGGCCACAAGGTGGATCCTTTTCTTTTCTTCAGTTCCAGACCACAGAAAGTTCCTTTGAATTTTTTCCACAGGCTCTCTAACAGAGCTGGGAATCTTGAGCATGGACAGAAAGTAAGAAGGAAGATTCTGAAGAGTGGCTTTCACCAGCTGGAGCTTGCCAGCCTGGCTGAGGAGAGCACCTTTCCAAGCAGCGAGTTTTTTTTGATATCTTTCAATAACCGGATTCCACATAATTTTTGATTGCCTACCATGGAAGAGGGGGATGCCCAGATAAGAGGTTGGGAGATCCACAATCGAGCAACCAAAAATATCAGCTATCTTCCTCTGAACTCTGGGGGGCGTGTTAAAAAAGGAGATGCTGCTCTTGATGAAGTTAATCGTTTTCTGCGAGGCTGATTGATATAAAGAAAGGATATCCATAATAGCCCTAGCTTTGATAACAGAAGCCAGACTTAGCAATAAGGTGTCATCAGCGAACTGGCTATGGGTGGCCGAGGGACAGTTAGAGGTGATTTTCATACCAGAGATGCTGGATTGATTTTTTGCCGCATCCAGAGCTCTGCTGAGGGAATCCGCCATAAGAACAAAGAGAAAAGGTGACAGAGGGTCACCTTGCCTGATACCTCTGCTACTTTTGAAAAAACCCGCAGGAATGCCATTGATCAGAATAGAGAAACAAGGGGTCGAAACACATGAGTAAATCCAGCTACACCATTTTTTTGTCGAACCCAAATTTTTCCAGGGTCTTAATTAGGAAAGGCCAGCTGACTCTGTCAAAGGCTTTTTGCATATCCAATTTTAAGATCATACCAGGAGACTTCGCAAGGAGGGCCGAGTGGATGGCCTCATGGACAGTAATTATACCGCCTTGAATAAGCCTACCTTTTATGAATCCATTCTGATTGAGGGAGATGAGGTTCGGCATAAGAGGTTTTAGCCTGGAAGCCAGCATCTTAGTGATAATCTTGTAAGACGTGTTGCATAAACTTATGGGCCGAAAATTGGACACGTCCTTGGAGATATGCACTTTTGGAGCCAAGGCCACAAAAGTGGTGTTCCATTCCTTTAGTAGATTATCATTCATCTGAAATTCATTGACTGCGAGGAAAAGGTCCTGCTTGATGATTTCCCAAAAAACTTGGAAGAAAGCAGCCGGAAAGCCATCCGGACCCGGGGCTTTATCTCGCTTCATAGCAAAGACAGCTTTATGAATTTCCTCCATAGCAAAAGGCTTGGTAAGATTGTAATGGTGAGGATTGATGACCCTCATCATTTTAGCACTATTTCTAGGGAACATGGTATTATTAGGAGATTCAACATTCACTAAAAAAATATTCTAGTGACAGTAGAATACCTTTTAGCGAATTTTGTGACAGGAAGTATTTGGTAAGTAGTTTCTTTAGACTTTTATTTCCTGTAAGTAGATTAAAATTGTATTTCTGCAATCAGGAATATTATATTGTAAATATTTATCTCCCCACAAAATAACTCTTTGTATAAGAAATTGACTGTAATGTTTGATCCAGAAGGTATAATGGTATGAACAAAGAATTCAAATCTAGAATATGATATTGAATCTGGAAGTAGATCCAATAGATGAAATATCATAGTCCATTCTTGATAACCACCACTATTTCCCCTTGTATCAACTAACATCTCAGTGATCTTATTACACATGACCTTAATAAAAAACTAGCTTATCCAGCTTGTAATAATGAAGTAGCATTTCTAATTAACTTCATCCATATTCAAGGATTTCATTAGAGCCAAAATAAAAATCCACTCATAATAAATCCACCCATCCAAATTAGTTTTTCATCATGTAATAAAAGTCAATCATTGAACCATATCCATTAGAATTTTTTTTTTCATGTTTTTCAATTTGTTCACTTTTGTATATGCTTGTATAATATGAAGAAGCAATTATTGTGAATATCAAGAAAAACACTTTTTTTGTGCTAACATCCACATAAATTTCCAAAGTTGTTCTTGGTACCAACATGTAGATTTTTGCACACAAACAGTATCAACCAAGGAGCCATTTGGAGGGACCCACAGATACATAACACAATCCATCTCCTAAGATCATTATTTTGGGCTTTGAAGATTACTTTGGTGATTCCGATTCAAGTTGGGCTTTGAAGACCTAGAAATTGTCTACACAATTTTTGAAAATATCCTTGGAGTTACTAAGTATGTAAAAAGGTTTTTATGAGATCTTAGAAATTGTTTCCTATTTTACACAAGTTGTAATTTGATGAATATATTCTGATGATGGATCAAATTTTTTACTAATCTTTCTCATACTATCATTTCAGCCAAAATAAAAAAATATAAATAAAATCATAAAGCTTTGATTGGAAAACTAGCTTGCTGGCCAATCAAAGGCAAAAAAAAAATTAAAAAAATTAAAAAAATTCAAAAATCTTTGATTGGAAAACCAACTTGTTGGCCAATCAAAGGGAAAAAAAGAAAAAAATCTAAAATATTTGATTGTAAACCCAGTTTGCTGGCCAATCCACGGCAAAAAAAAATAACTTTGATTAGAAAACCAACTTGCTGGCCAATTAAATATAAAAAATAAAAGATGGCTCTTCTTAAAAAAAATCAACTGTTACATGTGGCTTCTTTCTCAACACTATTTGACCATGGTAACAATAGGATGACAAGGACAACTAGAGGTATGATCAAGTTATTTTTTTCTACTATTTTATTTTTAAGCTTTCTTGTAAGTTTTTTTATTGCAGCTAGATCCACTTTTAAGATCTCTAAGGAAGGAAAGATAAATTCATCTCCCATAATTATATAAAAATATATGCACCTCTTTGCAATCAAAATTTTAGATTCTAATTTATGGGTAGCCATGAATAAACAACATGCATGAGGACATGCACGAGATTAAGTGTAGGAGAGAAGGAGAAGCACGAGGTATGTATTTTGATTTTAAATATGAGACACAACAAAAGGAGATACACATAAGAACCTGTTGTATAAGAAAAGAGATCAAAAGTAGCAGAAGGAGATCCACACAAGAACCTATTCTACAAGAAAGAAAATAAAAAACAGCAGAAAGAGATCCACACAAGAACCTATTGTAAAAGATAGGAGATCAAAATTAGCAAAAGAAGATCCACACAAGAACTTGTTGTAAAAGAAAGGAGATCAAAAGTAGCAGAAGGAGATCCACAATGGAACCTGTTGTACAAGAAAGAAAATAAAAACCAACAGAAAAAGATACACACAAGAATGTATTGTACAAGAAAGAAAATAAGAAGTAATAGAAGGAGATCCACACAAGAACCTGCTGTATAAGAAATAAAATCAAAAATAGCAAAAGGAGATCCACACAAGAATTTACTGTATAAGAAATAAAATCAAAAACAGAAGAAAGAGATCCACATAAGAACCTGCTGTAAAAGAAGGGATATCAAAAACAGAAGAAGAATATCCACACAAGAACCTACCGTAAAAGAAAGGAGATCAAAAGTAGTAGAAGGAGATCCACACAAGAACCTATTGTATAAGAAAGAAGATGAAAAATAGCAGAAGAAGATCCACATAAGAACCTACTATATAAGAAAGAAAATAAAAAAGTAGAAGAAGATTCACACAAGAACCTGTTCTACAAAAAAGAAAATAAAAAACAACAGAAGAAGATCCACACAAAAAACTACTGCACAAGAAAGAAAATCAAAAACAGCAGAAGGAGATCCACACAAGAACCTGTTGTACAAGAAAGGAAATTAAAAATAGTATAAGGTGATCCATAAGAACCTATCTTTGAACTATATATAGAATGCATACATGCATAAGCTCAATGCGGAGAAGACTCTAAGAAGAAGAGATAATAATAGAATACATGAGGACATGCATAAGATTAAGTGTGGGGTAATGTTGAGGCCATAAACTGGCCATAAATTACCATTATTTTGTCCTTCCAAGTTATCTTTGAAAGTGTATTTAAATGTAATTTAGGAACTTATAGTTTTCTTAAGATAGAATATATGATATATATCTTTAGAAATCTTGTGTTATCTAATTTGTTGACTAATCCTATTTATTATTTGGGAAATGATGAAAAGTCTTGTGTATGCAGGCCATAAAGGAAAGATAATGCTAGTATTGGGAAAAGTGGAATTGATCATGGATGGTATTTCTAAACTCAAAAATTATTTCATATTACGATTCCTCTAAAAAAATTATGTAATTTCAAACAAAGAATCATCTCAATCCGAGATAGTATGCAAAAGTTATAGTTGTTTTAAGGTAGCTCTGAAAACTCACAGATTTAGTTTCAGAACTCGCAGAGTTAGTTCCAGAACTCACATAGTTAGTTCCATAACTCGTAGGTTTAGTTCTAGAACTCGTAGAGTTAGTTCTAGAACTTGCAAGTTTAGTTCTAGAATTCACATATTTAATTTCAGAACTTGCATGAAGTGGGGACTGTGAATAACCAGAGAGTCAAATGGAAAATATGAGACAGGTTTTTATTCATAGCAATGTCTTTAACATAATTCTCATTCATATTTTCTATAGGTTTTACCAGTGAAGAGAAATCTATCTTTTAGTGAGATGTAGCCCGAGGAAAAAGTGTATCAAATGAGCACTAAAAATTTCATAAACAGAAACAAAAAGGTCAAATGAAAAATCTGAGAGAGGTTTTTGTTCATAGAAATATGTTTAAAAAAACCTCATTTAGATTTGCTACATGATTTACCAATGAAGAGATATCTAACTTTTAGTGAGTTGCAGTCTGAGGAAAAGTGTATCAAACGAGCACTAAAAGTTCCATAAACAAAAACAAAAAAATCAAATGGAAAAAATGATAGAGATTTTTGTTCATAGAAATGTGTTTAACAAAAATCTCATTCAGATTTGTAACAGTTTTTACCAATGAAGATAAATCTAACTTTTAGTGAACTGCAGTCCGAGGAAAAAGCTTATCAGACAAGCATCAAAAGTTCCACAATAAAAAACAACAAAGTCAAATGGAAAATTCAGAAAAGGTATTTGGTCAAAATCATATTTTAAGGAAAAACCTCCTTCCAATAATGTTGGAGAATAAAATGATTATGATTCTTGTTATCGAAAATAAAGGAGAAGATTTGGGAGAAAATCTTCCTAAAATAAGTAAGATAAGACTTTGACTCCAATAATAGATCTCTCTCCATATTTTGTGGAGACGGAGATCTGACTTTTTAGGATTAGAATAAAGATAAGATCAGATTGTATCTCCCAAAATAAGGAGTTGGTTGGATGCATAAATAATAAATGCAACCTTCCACACTCAGATATGTAATGTTTTACTACCAAGAAATGAATATGTTCTTTTCTCTATAATATTCTACAGTTTTGAGTTAAGATCTTGAAGTATGGTTTAAATTCTCTTCCAAAGAATGAGCTAGCTACTCATTCTAAGGAATATGGATATGTATATTTTTGTCTATTTCTTTTTCTATAATTATCATCTTGTTGTGTTTTTCTTCTCTTTGTATTGTAACATTCAGTCTATTATAAACTTGCAGGTGTTTCATTTAATTTTTCTTATTTTTAATTCTACACTTTCAATTTATGCAAGTGTGTTTTGTTCCTGCAAGTGTGATTTCCTTTATGCAAGTGTGTTTACATTTCTACAAGTGTGTATTTAAATTTCCACATGTGTAGTTTAAATTTATACAAGTTTGGATTATGTTTAAGGGAGTTTTTTTCCAAGATCTTCTTCTCTTAATGCACACAACCTTCAAACACCAACCCGGACTCACATTATTAATGGAAAAGATTTATGAACCTCATCAATAAACCTTAAACCCTAAACCATAAACCCTAGACACTGAGCCCTAAACCCTGAACCCTAAACCCTAAGCCCTAAAAATATTCAAAAAATCTTCCTAAATTACCTCCAAAAATTCTAAGATTCTTTGACATCACCTCCAGATACTTATTACATTTCTTGAACTATCCTAGAGGGTGTTTGATTAGCTCAAAAATTTTCAAGGATTAGGGTTTAGGGTATAATGTTAAGGGTTTAGGGTTTATTATTTAGGATTAATAAACCCTAAACCATAAACCATAAACCCTAGACACTGAGCCCTAAACCCTAAACCATTAGTCCTAAACCCTAAACCCTATACCTTAAACCCTAAGCCCTAAACCCTAAACCCTAAGCCCTAAGCCCTAAACAATATTCCTAAATCTTCCTAAATTACCTCCAACACTTCCAAGATTCTCTGACATCACCTCCAGATGCTTAATACATTTCTTGAACTATCCTAGAGGGTGTTTGATTAGCTCAGAACTTTTCAAGGATTAGGTTTTAGGGTATAGTGTTAAGGGTTTAGGGTTTATTGTTTAGGATTTAGGATTTAGGGTTAAGGATTCAGTATTGAGGGTTTAGGGTTTAAGGTTTATGGTTTAGAATTTATGGCTCATGCTTCAAGGTTTAGAGCTTAGGGCTTAGGATTATGGGTTAAATGTTTAAGGTTTAGGGTTTGGGATTAACAACTAAGGATTTAGTGTTTAGTGTTTAGGGTTAAGGGTTTTGGGTCCAGGGTTTAGGGTTCATGGTTTAGGGTTTAGGGTTTATGGCTTAGGGTTAAGGTTTTACAGTTTAGGGTTAATGGTTTAGGGCTCAAGGTTAAGGGTTAATTGTTTAGGGTTTAGGGTTTAGTATTTGGGTCTCAGTGTTTAGGATTTAGGGATAGGTTTTAGGGTTTAAGTTTATGGTTTATGGTTTAGGGTCTAGGGTTTAGGGTTTAGTGTTTAAAGTTTATGTTAGAAGTTTTGTCACTCAAAAACACAATCTGGGGTGTTAGGAAGGTGTTTTCAACTCATAAAAATTGTCCCCATCCTCATTAGATCCTTACCAATGGTAAAAAAATAGTTTATTTATGATAGTGCCCATTTCCAGAGGTACTTATCAACATTTACATATTAACCTATCACCATGTGGTGATCATATCTTTAGTGCTTACAAATTTAGGGCCATTTTTGTCTAGAACTGAAAGGGGTAGATACAATATCTTGAAATTATTCATGAAACCTTTAAGTATTAGATAAAAATGAATGTTACCAACATGTATAGGATTCACATATCTTTATAGTGCCTATTTATTTTCCTCCTAACTCCTTATGGAGCTCCCAAATCATATGAAGAAGTCAAATTTCACCCTTAGATTGTTTGTTCCTTGCACCTAGAAAACCCGTTGTTGAGAAGATTTCCCTTGAGTGAGTAAAAATTTCCTAAATATTCCTAAACACTCATATAAATGTAAATAACTAATCCAAAAGGCCCCAAAACTTAAACAATGACTATATTCTTTCACAAAATAGATATCGACTGTATAATTTAAACCCTAAAAGCTTGAATGTTGAATGTTGAAATCCTGGAAAATACTTACGTATTGACCATATTAGAATCTGAAAAACTATATTCTAAAGTGTGATAGTGAAAGGAACAATAAGAAGATTGTTCCAAGCCACGATCTCAGATGATAATAGCACACCACATTAGATTTGCAAAACCAGAAGAGGTAAAATACCGTATATGGAAATCCATCATAATCCATAATGCTCAATACATTACAATAGAATGACTTGAATTATTCAATAAGAAAGATGTACATATAAGAGGAGGGAAGTGCAACTACTACCTAAATTAGTGGTGAAGAACTCCCACTAACTGATTCTGGTAGTTAAGTTAACTCCAAAAGACTAATAAGCTAAGTCCACATAATTGAGAAGCTAAGTCAACACAACTAGTAAGCTAACTCCACACAACTAGTACACCTAAGCAAGCTAACCCAACAAGTGTTGGGCTAACACAAGTGTAAAAATTATCCTAATAAATAAATAAAAGGATAAATAATAACCTACATTAACACTCTCCCATAAGCATAGCTTAGGTGGGTGGAAAAGAAGGTGGGTCCCAAAAATAAGGTCTGATGAGGTACCCACGTACAACAATTGGAAAAGTTGGACACTGCAAGGTACCCAAAACCAGTAATAACAAAGTAGAGAGGGAAAAATCCTGCTACAAGATATTCTTAGAAGCTCAGCTCCAAAAACTCATACAATGTTGAAGAAGTGTGGTGTGCACTATGGTCTGAATCCACTGCTCGATCATATAACTCAAAAATAACTGACACTAGGCTTCACCAGAATAGCTCCATGCAAGGAGATTTTCAATGGAGTGATGTCGAAAATGTAATAAAAACACCAAACATAAGTTGATCAACTGTTAAAAAATAGGTGTGCCACATTCCAAGAAAAACCAAGGCAACAAGACAAGGACATGAGATCCAAATAAATAGGAGTGCCATGATCCAAGAAAAGCCAAGGTAAGAAGGCAAGGACACAAAAAATGAAGAAGCAAGATCAATTGATACAAATAGGTGTGTCACGATCTAAGAACAATAACCAAGGCAACAAGGCAGATGTACAGGATAATAGGAGGGAAGTGCAACTACTACCTAAATGAGTGATGAAGAACTCCCTCTAACAGAATTACTGGTAGTTAAGTTAATTCCAATAAGACAGAATAAGCTAAGTACAGATAACTGAGAAGCTAAAAGTCAACAGAACTAGTAAGCTAACACAACACAAAGAGTACAGTATTTAAGCATGGTAACACCAACAAGTGTTGGGCTAACACAAGTCCACCAATAATCACTAATAAATCAAATTTTAGGATAAATAATAAGCCTACATTAACACTCTCTCAATATAGCATACCCACATTTGTTTGGAAAAGCAAGGTGGGTCCCAACAATAAGGTCTACATGAATTCACACCCAAATTCATACACATCTGGACAATGTTGGACACTGCATAATCCTACCCATATGCAGTAATAACCACAGTAGAGTAGGGAAAAAATACTGCTACAAGCATATTCTTACAAAACTCGTGGGTCCATTAAAACTCATACAATGTTGCCAAGAACTGTCCCATAAACCTATGGTTCAAAAATCCACTGCTCGATCATATGACTCAAAAATCACATTTCACTTGTATATCAGGCACGTTTTAAGCTCCAAAAAAACAGATTTGACCCTAGCGAGACAACTGTGGAAAGTGTACAGTAAAAACACCAAACATAAGTTGATCAGACTGTCAACACTAGGTGTGCACACATTCCAAGAACATGATCCACAACCTAACAGGACAAGGATATGAGATCCAAATAAATATAAGTGCCACAATCCAAGAAAATCCAAGGTAACAAAGCAAGGACACAAAACTTGAAGAAGAAGTATCAACACCACACCCTCCCATATTGTTGAATGAGTAGAGTGATACCACAAATCTGTATGAGTTTCTAAAATCAACTACTCGAACACTGGGCTTCACTAGAATAGCTACCCCAGAAGAGAGACTTTCAACTTGCCAAAAAAAGTGTCAAAAATACAGATCTAAAATATATCAACAAACAAGAGAGATATAAATGTATACAACCATAGATACAAGAATCCAATACCCAAAATTTTAGGACGTCAGGCTCAACCGAAATTGCGTCTATAAGTGATCACAACACCCTCTTGAATATGACACTTTATAATTGAGTGCATGTAAATATTACAATGAGTAACAATACCTTTTACATTTTAAATATGTGTATAAAAATGTCACCAATGTGTAGATCTCAAAAAAATACACAATTTTTTTTAAAAAATCACCTTAATCCGAGCTACAGATCAAAAGTTATGAGCTCTAGAAGGTTTTGCTATTAAAATAATATTTTAATGGTGATCTTTTTTTAAAATGTACATGTGACACCCAAATTTCCAAAGGGTAAAAGAGTGCATCCACACGATACATTCTTGTGACCAAATGATAAAAACCTGTGCCCAAAACCTAAAATGTCCAGAGGGTAAATCATTGCGTCCAGAGGGTACACGCCAATATCCAATGGATAAAAGAATGCACCTAGAGGGTGCTGATCTACGTCCAGTGGATAAAATATTGCATCCAAAATAGAAATATCCAGAGGGTAAAAGAATGCATCTGGAAGGTACACACTTATATCCAATGGATAAAAGAATGCACCCAGAGGGTACATATCTACGTCCAGCGGATAAAAAACTGCATCCAAAACTAAAATATCCAAAGGGTAAAAGAATGCATTCGGAAGGTACATGCTTATATCCAATGGATAAAAGAATGCACCCAGAGGGTATAGATATGCGTCCAGTGGATAAAAGACTGCATCCAAAACTAAAATATCTAGAGGGTAAAAGAATGCATCCGGAAGGTACACACTTATATCCAATGGATAAAAGAATGCACCCAGAGGGTACAAATCTGAGTCTAGTGGATAAAAGACTACATCCAAAACCAAAATATCTAGAGGGTAAAAGAATGCATTTGGAAGGTACATGCTTATATTCAATGGATAAAAGAATGCACCCAAAGGATCCATATTTAACTGTCTCAAAACATGATCGATTTTACAGTCGATTCTATGGTTTTGGAATCTTCCAAATCCAATGTCGCACTCCGTTTTGCATAAAAATGCATGTTGCGGAAAATTGCTAACAAATTCCAAATACATGAAAATAATAAACCCTTATTTGCAAATAAAAATTTATAGATGGATGTCTACATCATCTATCACTCTAATACTATGAAAGGAATGATAAGAAGATTGTTCCAAGTCGTGATCTCAGATGATAATAGCACACCACATTATATTTGCAAAAATAGAAGAGCTAAAATACCATATATGGAAATCTATCATAATCCATAATGCTCAATACATTACAATAAAATGACTTGAATTATTCAATAAGAAATATGTACATATAAGAGGAGGGAAGTGCAACTACTACCTAAATCAGTGGTGAAGAACTCTCACTAGCTGATACTGGTAGTTAAGTTAACTCCAAAAGACTAGTAAGCTAACTCCATATAACTAAGAAGCTAACTCAACACAACTAGTAAAATAACTCCACACAACTAGTACACCTAAGCAAGCTAACCCAACAAGTGTAGGGCTAACACAAGTGTAAGAATTATCCTAATAAATAAATAAAAGGATAAATAATAACCTAAAATAATAGATAGATGAAACTTTGAGACTAGTTCCATAAGGTACAGAGTGACCCTAACATCTTATATTTACTAAAATAAAATTGAAGTGTATATTTTTCTTCTTTTATTGTTATTTATATTTTATTATTTCTTATTCTTGAACATTTATTTTCGTAAATAAAAGCATGCCAACAAACACATATACCACATAACATATTGAAACATAAGCACGTTATAACACGTGTGAGTTATAACAAGCTCGTATTTCACCTTTTCTTGGGTTTGAAATTCCCAATCCATAAGCTTGGATTTTCCTTGGATTATGAAACCAAAGGTTTGTACTGTTTCTGCTTGATTAAAATTACATGTTTGACAAAAAAACATCAAAATTTAACCTATGCACCCCAATATATCATACATTAAAACATAATATTCAAAAACAAATTCTAATACGATGTGAAACTCGATTTTACCTTGATGAAAATATAATTCTTTCTAAAATTCAATTAGTTTAAGGCTTTCATCTATAGTTTCTTTTACTAGTGCCTTGTTTTCTTGCAAAAAACTATGCTTACATTTTGGTGCACAATTTTAGATTTTTTCATCTAATTTTTTTTTTAAAAGTAGTTTTTTCTAAACTCCATTCTACATGCACTCAAAAAAATAGAAACTAAAAAATGAATTTTTTTCTCAAAGTTATGGGGGTACACACACAAATATTTCATTTTCAGGATACGTGTACTTTGATTTTAAAATGATACATTTATCCAAAAATAATGAAACATTGTTGGGACCTTGTACATGGTCTTAGCTAACTTTCTACCAAAGCGATTTGAATTTTTTTATAGAACTCAAAAAATGGGGGGCCACAAACACAATAGGTTCTTATCTTTTTGACACAAAAATAGACATACTTTTTATGCACACCACATTTGAACCTCTTAATCTCAACCATTTAAAAAAAAATAGTAGTTTAGAAACTAGATTCTAAGTTCTACAATACTTATTCTTATCAATTTGTCACATTTTGAGTATAGGTAGGCTGAATTATTTAATGAAGTTCAAGTTTTTCTGATTTCAAGAAAAAGGTGTTCCTTTTGACCCCCCCTTTCCCCCCATTTCCATGCACTTACCTGCTTATGCAATTGCAATCAGCGCTGAAAATAGTTTAATACAAGTTGGGAATTTAGCTCCTAGACCACATATGCCATTATATCCTGAATTACCTAAAGTTTCTCAACCTTCTATTGCTCCTATCCCTGAGCCTAATCCACAACATTTTTCTTCCACATCAAAAAATCATGCTCAACAAAAGGAGGATGAAGAAATGAAGGATTTGATTAAAAAATTGACAAAAACAATTACATCCCTAGAGAAACAACAAGCCCAATTCTATAAGAGTTATTATAATCAAGGGAAAATTTCTAATAAGGGGTATTAACCATGGAGAAATCAACAGGACAATCAAAGATATGTACAGAACCAACGAAAGAACAAATGACAGACTCAAATTGCTCCTCCTAGATTAGCTAAATCCCTCCTCTAGAAGCACTTCCTGCTCCTAGTTCAAGATAGGCTTTGGTTCATGTGCAAAACAACATGGCACAAGAAAAAAAGTGGTGCTTTCCATGTAACCTACCACATAACCAACTTGGTTATGAAAGGGAAATTCATCTTCAAGCATACAGGGTTCATATCTCTTCCAGTCAATAGGAACCGCTAATAGAGGCATCAAATCCAACTATGGAAGAAAGTCAAGAGACCAAAAATGACACTAACTTAATGTTCTTTGGAGCTGAAGACTTCTACACAGTTAACCAAATGGAAGGAATTTCTAACAGGTTATCAATCAATGTTGTTGATAACACGTGACATAAGAAAAGGATGTTGGAGTCACAATATTCAAGTTTCATGGATCACGTAATACCGCAAGAAAGGAAAAAAATATACGGTGAAAAAAAGCAAACTGACTGAACCTCTTGGAAAAGCTATGGATAAAGAGGTTGTTACTCAACCAAATCCACTAAATCAAATGCCGCCATAGTAGAAAAAAGAAGGTAGCCTGCTGCAGATGCTGAAATCCACGGGCCTTCCTTTTAACATTGTTGATAAAATGAAGAAGACAAATTTCAACATCTCAATGTGGGATGTGCTTGTTATTCTATCACAACGATATCTCCTGTATGAAGCACTTAAATAATTACCTCTAGCGGATCCAATGATACAAAAAACTCATGCCATGTTTCATGTTTTCCATGAAAGGGATGATCAATTAAGTAAAACTATCAAAAACTCACCCTTTTACATGTCAATAATTATGGATAAATACCTAGTTCATAACTATATGATCGATTTAGGGGCTGGTACCTCTATAATTCCCAAGAAAATCATTGATATCCTAGGTCTAAAATATAGTCTTGTGTCTAGGGGAGTTTTACAACTTGATGGATCAATTGTGAATGTCCTGGGCATAATAAAATACCTTGAGTTGACACTTCATTCCTGCCCAAGCCTCACCATAACACATGTCATTTTTTTCATCAAGTTGCCTCCTATGTTTTCCATATGTTTTTCTACTGCTAGAGTAGGTGGTTATATATCCTTAGATTGGCTCATATGCTTCTAAGAACCAGATATGGTACCTGACTCACAATACAAGCTGAGCCCATATTTTCTTACCATATTGAGTCATATGATCCCACTCTCGTCTAATAAAATTGTCTAATACAAGAGGAACATGAGAAATATTCAACTCTAGATGAGAAAATCATTCCTATTTCCATGCTTGATTTGATGTTGGATGAATGGGATGAGAGAGACCACAATTTTGATCCTTATGATGAAGAGCTCAAATTTTTAAAGGTTTGTTTAGGAACCTATTGTATTCTCCAGGAGAAGTTTGTGATACCCATGACATTATAACAAGAAAAGGAAAATGTTTTTAGACTATGATAGATGTTCTTTGATGGTTCTAGAAGTAGAAATGGATCCGGGGTGGGTGTTGTGATCATTTCTCCAAAAAATGAAAAGTTCTTCTTTGCTCATAGATTATAATTTACATGTTCTAATAACATAGAAGAATGCAAAGAATTGGTGCATGATTTGCTAATTTCGGAAAAGAGAAAAATCAAGGAGTTGGAGGTTTTTGGAGACATTGAATTGGTCATTCACCAAGTCCACAGTAGATTTGTGATGAAGAAAAATTTGTTGAAAGCTTACAAACATAGAGTTTTGGATCTGTTAGAGAGATTTTATGCCATTAAACTATAGGTTGTCTCCATGAATTTAAAAAAAGGTGTATACCAAATTATGGATCTTGGTTCTCAATTCTCACCTAGTGCGGATTTGAGCAAGTGAAATGTGTAGCATGTGAAAATAGTGGTTAGGCCTTCCATCCTAAACAATCAGACTTGTTGGTAGGTATTTGACAACGATGATAAATTTTTACATTTCATTCAAAATGAGGCGGAGTTCTCCTTGAAGATGCAGGCTGATTTGTAGGAGGTCTATGATGATCATATTATTCAGCTAAAATCAAATAAGCTGCTAAAAGGATTGGTCATGCTAGACTAGATTTTTAGTCCAAAAGATGAGTTCAAAGGAAATAATAATAACATGGTGGAAAAGCAAGAGAATTATCATCCGGTTTCAATCACTCCAAGTAAACAAATTCTACTTGGAAAGGTATGTGATGAAAGTGAGAGGTAGGCTTTTGTTTCCTTGTGTTAGAAGTTCGGTGATGTTTTTTCATGGGACTATGAAGATTTAAAAGAATTCAATCTAGATATAGTCTAGCATTCCATTGATCTTGATCCCAACATCAAGAAAATTAGATAGAAACAAAGGCCAGTAAACCCCAAGATTGAACCCCTCATGAGAAAGGAATTTCCAAACTCATTGAGGAAAAAGTAATTTTTCCAATCAAGTATTATACTTGGGTGGAAAATCTAGTTTCGGTAAGGAAGATGAATGGTGAAATACGAATCTGTGTGGAATTCAAGGATTTGAATAGGTCTTCCCTCAAAGATCACTATCCCTTTCCCTCCATGAAACAAATTTTGCAAAAGGTAGCAAGAGCATAGATATTTTCCATGCTCAATGGCTATTATGATTTTAACCAGATCAAAGTGAAAGAATAAGATCACTATAAAACCATGTTCACTACCAAATGTGGAATGTTTTCTTATCAAAGATGCCCTTTGGCTTATCAAATGTAGGTGCTACCTTCCAAAGAGAAATGACTATTGATTTCAAAGCCTATATCAATCAATTCATCTTCATTTACCTAGATGAAATTACTATTTTCTCTAAGCATAGCGTATATCACATGAAGCACCTGGAGAAAGTATTTGAAAGATGTAGGGAATTTGGGTATCCCTTAATCCTAAGAAGTGAAACTTTTCAGTCTCGAGAGGAAATATATTTGGGAATATTGTATCAAAAGAAGGAATTTCCATTGATCTATAAATACTTACAGCTATCACGGCTCTTTCCTTGCTAGCTCACAAGAAGGCATTGCAGTCTTTCCTTTGAAATATTAACTTTGTTAGCAGTTTCATTCCTAACTTCACGGGTTTGGTAAGACATATTACTCTCATGCTAAAAAAGGATGCAACATTCAAGTGGACCACAAAAGGTAAGAATAGATTTGAAAAGATAAAGCAAGAGATTACTTAGGCCCCAACATTGATTAATCCAGATTATATCATGGATTTCATCCTATATACTCATGGGGCAGAATCTAGCATAGTCATGGTTTTGAAACAACTGAATGATCAAGAAATAGAGCATCCTATGGATTTCTTCAGTCAAACACTGAATAATTACAAGCTCAAGTACGGTCACATTGAAAAAAAGGTATTTTCCATCATGAGAGCCTTGAAGAAATTCAAAAGCATGATTATTGCTAGTCACGTAAAGGTTTTAGTGTCACATTCCAGCATTAGGGACTTCATTATGGGAGCAGAGATCAGTGATAAGAAAGATGGATTAGTAACTAAAATCATGGAATATGATGTGACCATTCAGGCCACAAAATTAGTAAAGGGAAGAGCACTTTGTGAGTAGATGGATCTAGATATTGTGAAATATCAAGAGACTTCCCTTATGAGTGAGGTGTCCTCAAATGATGAGCTTCTATGTGATGTTGAATGGTAGCAAGATGAAAGTAATGTATTCAATGAGCACAGCTGGATTGAGGATATAACTAAGTTCTTGTCTACTGGTGCATACCCTCTAGGGTTAAACAAAGCAAAGAGGAGACATATGAGGTTGTAGTTTATTCCTTATGCATTGGTTAGCGACGTAATGTTCAAAAGGAACATTGATGGAGTTCTGCTCATGTGCATTGAAGGTGAGCAATATGACGGGTTCTGACCGAATTCCATGATGGTTTCACAGGTGGATATTTCTCTGATAAAGCTACAACCATGAAGATCATAAAATCAGGGTATTTTTGGCCTACATTGTTCATGAATGCTCACGGGTGGGTTAAGAAGTGCAAGGAATGCACACTCTTCATAGGAAAGAAAATATTGGTAGCCCTACCACTTCATTCATTTCAATAAAATTAGTCATTTACATAATGGGGTCTTGACTTCATTAGTACGATTAATCCTTCATCTAGTGTTTTCCATTAGTGGGTCCTCACAGTGACAAGCTATTTCACCAGGTGGACTATGGTCGCGCCATTAAAGGAAGCCATTGAATTATTCATCCTGGAATTTCTTGAAGAAATTGTTACAAGGTTTGGTGTCCCTCAAACCATCATTTATGACAATGCTAATGAATTTCTAGGATCCAAGATTTATAATTGGGATTTGGGACTTATTTGAAAACTTCTTCCAATTATTACCCCCAAGGTAATGGATTGGAAGAATCTACTAACAAGAATCTGATCAGAATGATGAAATGGAAAATGGACATCAATCAAAGAAAATGGAAGAATCTACTAATAAAAAATGCTCTTTGGGCGGATAGGATACCAACAAAGAAAGAAATTAGCACTTCTCCCTACAAACTGGTATATGGTAAAGAAGCAAGATTTCCATTGTCACTAGAGTTACCTTCATTTGGGTTGGCTCAATAGCTTGAATTTAAAGGCATGGATCAAAGGTCAATTAGAATGGTAGAATTAGTTGAAATCGAGGAAAATAGAAATTCCACCATGGTTGGGATGGAACAACATTAGGCATCAACCAAATAATGGTTTGATAGAAAAAGGTAGAGATCAGACATTCAAATTTGGAGATCTCATTTTGAAGTGGGACGTAGATCGAGCTAAACCAAGGAGACACTCCAAATTTGATTCTATTTGGAGTGGACCATACATCATCACCACTTGCAAGGTGGATAACTCATTCGATTTGTCTGATCTTGATGGGAAAGT
Organism: Taxus chinensis; assembly: GCA_019776745.2. NCBI lineage: Eukaryota > Viridiplantae > Streptophyta > Pinopsida > Cupressales > Taxaceae > Taxus > Taxus chinensis. The sequence continues at coordinate 134,291,260 of CM034154.1, read as the reverse complement.
GTTTCAAATCTCAGTCAATGGGATTCATATCAAACCTTCTCATTAAGATTTTTCATGCATCTTGTATATAATAGATTAGAATTTCAATTCCTCCAAGTGATTTCAACACATTGCATTGTTGGTAGTGTAGGTTTCTTTCCCTAAGTGCTTTGCAAAATATTGTTGTTTAGAGATGTTCTTGTGCATTGTTTTGTCATGTTTTCAAGATGGTTGCTAAAAGGAAGAAAGTTTAGAATATCAAGGATTAGTTGCAATCACCTCAGAGATCAAATGTAGAGAAAATAAATTGGACTCAAAGAATTCATAGCTAATTACATGCCCAATGGATGTTAAGGCTACTGATGATCTCATCTAATAGGAAGATGGACCCTATTATTCACCAAAAATGTTGTCTATTTTTGCACCCCTTGTAAAAATAGAGCAACTTGGTTCACCACACACTTGGAATAAGGACCGCAGAAAAATTTTAAGTGTGTCATGACTAAAGAATGAATGTCATGAGGTAAAGGGCATGATCTGATGATGTTGTGAAGCTGTGGGAAAAGGAGAAGGACCGCTAAGGTCCTGATTGTGCCACAAAAGGATAAAAAGAGGTCGCAGATGTTCTAGCAAGTTGTAATGCACTTATAAGAAAAGTCGTGGGTAAAATAAAATCAAGATGACCATGGATTGAAGGGAAGAAATTCCATGGAAGTTAGCATAAATCCATGGAGTAAATCAGAGAAGTTAGTGTAATTGTGGAACAGGAGACAAAGTTGAAGCGGAATAAAACCTTGTATAACTGAGAGAAAAAAGAAACATATCAAAATAAAACAAAAATAGTTTTCGGTGGGGAGTTGAAACTAATATAAATTTAGAATTTGATGATCGAATCTTTGTAAATTTGATATTATTGAAGAAATATTTTCCTTCTCTATGGAATAAGATCAGATTTACTGAATCATAAAGGTAGTAGGTGGGTGAAGAAAAAGGGAGACATCTCTAACACACAAAGGGTATATTCCAGTCAGAAAAACTACCAAAATTAAATGTAATATGTGTGTTGTTCCTTCTTTAACAAGGAAAATGGCATGGGAAGGTGGAATTTGAAGAGATAGTCAGATATTTTCAAAAAATTAAATGAATGTGGGCGGCTGGTGGAAGGAGAATTTGAATTTCTCTCTCTTTCAATATTGTAAAGTGATGCCTTGTTTTAATGTTGGATACTTTGGGAACATGGGGGCATCATTTTTTTCTACACAAATGTTCTAAGATTTGCATGCGTTGGACTATGTTTCTATAAATATTAACATCTTCCTCCTGTATTGTGATTATTTGTGCATGATCTTCAAGTAATAAAATATTTAGTTTTGTGCCTCTTTTCGGCCTTAGATATTATTTTATTGCACTCTCTTTCCTCTCATTCATTCACACGTGTGTTGTATGTGTTATTTCAGAGGTATGTGTCTATTGTGCATCGTGAAGATGAAACTCTAGATGTTATTTTGATATGTACCTATCGTTTCAGCCCTCTTCATCATTGTTTTCTTCCATTTTCTCTTCTTATTTAGTATTCATCCCCTTGTTTTGGTGATATCTCCTTCTCTAGTTTAGGTTTATGTTTTATACATCTCATTCTCACCCTGATCCCTTGGAAAGTTAGAGTAGAGCTATATAGTTGTTTTTCAATTCCTAGGAGTAGTTTAGCATTAGAAGTAAGTAGAGGAAGCTGACCTTCCCCAAGGGTCTCTGTGAGTTTGAGTCCCATAACTTGGAGATAGTCCCATGTTGTCTCAAATCCTAAATCGTCTATGATTCGGGCATGAGTGCATATTTGAGCTCTAACATATTTGTTTTGCACTTTTTCATCTTTAATTTTTAACAAATTACAAATATTTTGTAAGAATATTTTTTTATTTATAGTCATGTTGTACATCATCTTATTGTGTATATTGGTTTTGTTCTACTCTTTTCTCTATGTGTGTGGTTTCTACGTGCATATAGGTCACTCATTATTTTTTTTCAATAATCATGGTGTTAACTCTACATGTGAAAAAACAAAAAGGTTGCTCCAAAATTACAATCTCTGACTTGGAGCTAAGTGACGAGAATACCATATTTATCATCTATAAACATCTAATAAAAATACAACATCATCATCTATATTATGTGTATAATCATGCCAATAATACATAAAATAACACAAATATTAATCATCTCATCATACATATAATATCAAAGTCCATATCCAATTTCATATATATATATATATACACACACACACATAAAAGTGACATTAAGGGCATATATATACAAAAATAAAATGTATATCCATCCTACATCGACTCATGGATGACTCTCTCCAACACTAGACTACTTGATCTCCTGCCCCCACCCCTCGGTGGATGCATCTATATTGATCTGACTGATTTAGACAACCTCTATGATCTTATTGTCTTCGTAGATATAATACCTTCCATTTTACTATATTTTGAAGCCCTCTGGCCCTTAGGAACCACTAGTTCATATAGTATTTATAATATCAAACATCCAATGATACAATAGTCACCTCTTGTAGCACATCCCCCATCCCACCTATCTTTTTTATGCAAGAGCATCCTCCCTGATGATGGATATAGGACATGTTAACATAAATTTTGTTTTGAAAACTTGTTGGTAGGTTTAGGAGGTCCTACGAGTCACCTAAGATGGTTTGTATGTTTGTAGTCCTTTACAAATTCAAATTCTACACTTTCCCTCCAAAACTGTGAATTTGAATTTGAAGGCTAATTTTGGTAAGATTTAGGGGTTGTAAGGTGTTTGTAAATCTTTTAGGGGATTTAAATCTTGGAATAAGACCTAGTGGGGTCTAGGAATCATATTGAGTGCATTTATGAGGTATAAGTCTTGAAGTCATAATCAAGCCATGAAGTTATTTTTGATGATTAATCACAACACCCCTGAATTTCTACAACTCGATGGGTTGATAATCTCAGTGTGATTGCATAACATGGAGATTTTCCCAAAGTGTGGGATTTTACAATCTGGAAAGCTCTCTGGATGAAGGTCATTTCCTATTGCTCTATTCAGGTACACACATATAATTTGCAGAGGATCTACTCTAAAACATACTCTAACTTTTCAAGGGGACATAGTTAAGAAGATGTAAGAAAATAAACCTAAATTGTCAGAGGTGATGCACCAAAGGAATGTTGAGCACCTACTTTGTAATTAAACACAACCCATTAAAAGTGTAATACAACCACCATGAACAAATAACCAGGATTGCAAAGAGAGATTAGGAAGATACAATGAACATAAGAGAGGGTTGAAATCATCCATAGACTTATTTTTATTGCTCAAAGAATTTGATACAGTCCATTACAATGGCCAAGAGGCACAAACTTGCATTAAAGTTTTAAATGGGAGGTTTGAAACTCACAAATTCACTTGTAGATTAGAGAAGAAGGGAGGGTGCAAGGAAAAATTGTCCCACGTTTTAGAAAATGCCCCTCCTTACGATATATAGTAAGAATTAGAGAAGGAGATAGAAGAAATATGAATTCTTGCTTCAACCACCCCAAAATACATTGAATTCTCTTGTAATAATGATAGGTTCTATTGTAAAATCCATGCCTCCATGTAATCTTTCTTTTAGGGAAAGAAAGGAAGCCCATACTTCATTATTGGGGTAGGTGGGAAGCCTGGGACACCTCAAAAAATGGCAAACTGTATTTTCCATTTCTAAGAACTTAGACCCACTAATTTAAAGATATCGAGAGCTTTCCAAAAAGTCCTTTCTTGTGAAAATTTGAGCTCCCAGTTAAAAGTTATGGCCATTTGAAGCTCGAGGTATCATTTTGTAAAAATTACGGACTGAGAGTTTCAAAAGTCCGAAACCTGAAATCTCGAAAGTCCAAAATTTCAGACTTTCAGGTTTTCAAAGTTTCAGACATTGAGGGGTGATTTTAGGAGGTTTTGAGGTTCGAGACTTCTGAAACTCTAAAACTTGAAACTCTGAAGTCCAAAATTTATGACTTTAGACTTTCAATATTTTGGGTTTTGCCTCACTATTTTTTTGGCACGATTCCCAAAATTCTTGAAACCCCGAAAGTCTAAAATTTTATAATTTTAAACTTTGAGATTTCCAAAATTTCTAATCCATTTCTGGCATGCTTCTTGAGGTTTCTAAAACCTTGAAACCCTGAAAGTCTGAATTTTTGGACTTTTGGACTTTGGGATTTCAAACATTTCCACTCCATTTTCCAATTTTGCACCAGAGATTTTTGAAACCCCCGAAATCTAAAAGTCTGAAAATTTAGAATTTCGAGATTTTGGGTTTTTGGACATTGAAGACCATTTCTTTCCTTGTTTTTTCTCTGATGTGCCAAAATGTAAAAATTGAGCACTTGGATCCTTTCTCCATTCTTGTTCGTCTTGAGCTCTGATATCCTTCATTATTCCCATTGGCCCATTAATTTACTGACCCTGAATTTTGTTGACGATCCTACCTACAACTTAATTTTTGAAATTGAATGTGATCTCATATGACCAACCCAACTGACCCATCTCTCTTGTGTAAGATTTTATTTGATCAATTTTACCCGAGGGGAAAAATAGGATAACAATTATCTAAGGGTTTTTCATAAGACTAAGGGTTTAAAAGGAATCAAGATTTAGTTTTAGGGGATTATTAATGTATTTAAAAATTTTTGTAAATAATTGTGCCTCATTCCATTTGAATGATAATCAGAAACAAACTCCAAGGATGTAAAATGAATATAGTGTTTTGTGTATAACACAGTGTGCTAACTTGTAATGGTTCTTGCATGAAAATTGAAATGATTTTTGTACAATATTTTAATGATTCTTCAAACATTCATTATTAATTGGGACCTGAATTTCTACAACTCGATGGGTTGATAATCTCAGTGTGATTGCATAACATGGAGATTTTCCCAAAGTGTGGGATTTTACAATCGGAAAGCTCTCTGGATGAAGGTCATTTCTATTGCTCTATTCAGGTACACACATATAATTTGCAGAGGATCTACTCTAAACATACTCTACTTTTCAAGGGGACATAGTTAGAAGATGTAAGAAAATAAACCTAAATTGTCAGAGGTGATGCACCAAAGGAATGTTGAGCACCTACTTTGTAATTAAACAAACCCATTAAAGTGTAATACAAACCACCATGAACAAATAACCAGGATTGCAAAGAGAGATAGGAAGATACAATGAACATAAGAGAGTGGTTGAAATCATCCATAGACTTATTTTTATTGCTCAAAGAATTGATACAGTCCATTACAATGGCCAAGAGGCACAAACTTGCATTAAAGTTTTTACATGGAGGTTTGTGAAACTCACAAATTCACTTGTAGATTAGAGAAGAAGGGAGGGTGCAAGGAAAAATTGTCCACGTTTTAGAAAATGCCCCCTCCTTACGATATATAGTAAGAATTAGAGAAGGAGGGATAGAAAGAAATATGAATTCTTGCTTCAACCACCCCCAAAATACATGAATTCTTTGTAATAATGATAGGTTCTATTGTAAAATCCATGCCTCCATGTAATCTTTCTTTTAGGGAAAGAAAGGAGCCCATACTTCATTATTGGGGTAGGTGGGAAAGCCTGGGACACCTCAAAAATGGCAAACTGTATTTTCCATTTCTAAGAACTTAGACCCACTAATTTAAAGATATCGAGAGCTTTCTAAAAAGTCCTTTGTTGTGAAAATTTGAGCTCCCAGTTAAAGTTATGGCCATTTGAAGCTCGAGGTATCATTTTGTAAAAATTACGGACTGAGAGTTTCAAAAGTCCGAAACCTGAAATCTCGAAAGTCCAAAATTTCAGACTTTCAGGTTTTCAAAGTTTCAGACATTGAGGGGTGATTTTTAGGTTTTGAGGTTCGAGACTTCTGAAACTCTAAAACCTGAAACTCTAAAGTCCAAAATTTATGGCTTTAGACTTTCAATATTTTGGGTTTTGCTCACTATTTTTTTGGCACGATTCCCAAAATTCTCGAAACCCCGAAAGTCTAAACTTTTATAATTTTAAACTTTGAGATTTCAAAAATTTCTAATCCATTTCTGGCATGCTTCTTGAGGTTTCTGAAACCTTGAAACCCTGAAAGTCTGAATTTTTGGACTTTTGGACTTTGGGATTTCAAACATTTCCACTCCATTTTCCAATTTCGCAGCAGAGATTTTTGAAACCCCGAAATCTAAAAGTCTGAAAATTTAGAATTTCGAGATTTTGGGTTTTTGGACATTGAAGACCATTTCTTTCCTTGTTTTTCTCTAATGTGCCAAAATGTAAAAATTGAGCACTTCGATCCTTTCTCCATTCTTGTTCGTCTTGAGCTCTGATATCCTTCATTATTCCCATTGGCCATTAATTTACTGACCCTGAATTTTGTTGACGATCCTACCTACAACTTAATTTTTGAAATTGAATGTGATCTCATATGACCAACCCAACTGACCCATCGCTCTTGTGTAAGATTTTATTTGATCAATTTTACCCGAGGGGAAAAATTGGATAACAATTATCTAAGGGTTTTTCATAAGACTAAGGGTTTAAAAGGAATCAAGATTTAGTTTTAGGGGATTATTAATGTATTTAAAAAAATTTGTAAATAATTGAGCCTCATTCCATTTGAATGATAATCAGAAACAAACTCCAAGGATGTAAAATGAATAAGTGTTTTGTGTATACACAGTGTGCTAACTTGTAATGGTTCTTGCATGAAAATTGAAATGATTTTTGTACAATATTTTAATGATTCTTCAAAACATTCATGTATTAGATTGGGACTGTGATTGGAAAGAAGTATTTGTTTATGAATCTTCATTTCTTTTCATATGATTTCACTATTTGAGAATAGAAACAATCTTGGATGGAATGTAATTGAATTGTAAGAGAGTATGCCTAGAGCCTAACCATACTAAAAGGAGAAAATGTAATGTATTGGATAGAAAGTTGTAAGTTGTAGGAGTGGGAAAGATTTGAAAAGGTCCACCTGTCCAATTTAATCACTAAAGATATTAATAATGGAGTTAAAGGTTTAATTTTGAGTTGAAAACCATGGAAACAAGACCACCATGTCTTAGGAGGAAGAGTAGAGGGAAAGTTGAGTGGATTACACAAGAAAATATGAAAAGGATCCTCACTGGTGTGTTCATAAGCAAGAATAGACTTGTACAAACTTGACAAAAAAAGGATAGATCTTGAAATTTTTTCTAGTGACTGGTATTGAAAATTTTCCATTGTCAGGCTCATACAGAAACCCTAGGTAGGGTTTGATGGGATTAAGTTATTTAAAGGATTTAATGGTCACCATAGAGCTCAAAATTTATTACTTTTGATCTAAATACCTTACCCTAATAGATGCATGAGCTTTTAGAGCTTGATATTTCTTCAAGCATTCATTTTTCACGATATTCCTTGTTGATATATGTAGGTTACAATGCTAAAGGAGATGACAGAGATAAATTTTAAGGCAGAGGGAGAATTATAAGGAATCGGGTCTTAAAACTTAACACATATTATCTAGACATGGTGAAGAAGAATATTTAAGGAATTCAATTTTTAAAGAGTTCATCATTCAATGAAAATATGTGATAGTCAAGCCATAAGAATTGACAATACCTTAGAAGGCCTAATGGGCAAGTGAAATAGTGTATTTTGAGTGAAATTTTACAAAGAAGCTTAACTTTAGACTTTATAAATGGACCTAAAACCCAAATGGGTATTGAAAAGTGTCATTAATTCCTTGATTGGGTCTCTAGGTAAAATGATAAGGGGGTAAAACAAGGTTGACATGGATGTTAAACAAATGTATACATCTAGGGTTTGGAGGAAACTTGGTTTTTATATCTTTAAACCTTGAATTTTGAGTTGAAAATTGGTAGTTTACATGGTGATGATCCTCCCAAGATGATTTAAAAGGAAATTTAGAGTTTTTTGGTGAAACCCTAAAATATCCTTGACAGTTTATTGCACAGTTGTGATGATAGTCCATAGACCTAACTAGTGAGGCTACGTTTGAGAAGGAAGTAGGTTATAGATTGAGAATCCAATCAAGAAACTTTTCCTATAGGGTAAAAAAGGAAACGTGTCCTAAAATATGTGAAGATAGTTTTTTGAAACCTTCCAGGTAAGAAGGTAAAGCCTAGAAACCCTTGAGGCAGGGCTAGAAAAGCATAAGTAGATAGTTTTGAGACAATTGAGCTAAGTCGTTGGTTTCTTTAATATTAAATCCATTTTATAGTTGAATGTTCATGTGAGTAGATCTTGTAACAGGGTGAAGAAGGGCTTTAATCGTAAAATTTGAATTTTGAAGTTAGGTTGATAAGAGAAGAGAGATTTACAAGCTTAGGAAATTGATTCTTGACTTAAAGATTATTGTTTTGAAAGTTTTTGTTCTAATTAATTGTGTGTGTGGTTAGTGCATGACCTAGCTCTGAATTAATCTTCCATGTGGAAAATGGCATATCTCTTAGTTTTAAGATATCATATACATATAGAAAGATGATATCTCTTTGTAATCATGCGCTACACCTATTGTGGCTACTTATATGCCAAGATCAAAATCACATCTCTCCTTGTGATAAATATGCCTCTTTGATATTATAATACAAGCTCTATGGCTAATGGGCTTAGAGGTGGTACCTATGCAAGATGGCTCCAAACATCATCCTCACCCTTATCTCCCCATCCACCACCTACATATTTATCTCCATCCCCATCACCATATCCCTATCCTCCTACTGGACTTGGTGGCCTAGGTGGTGATACTAAATCCTATAATGGTATGTATAACTGCATGGGAAATTTCCCCTATACTGGAATTTGAACTGGAACCTATACTGGAAACTATACTGGAACCTTTACTGGCACCTATAATGTAACCTATGAAACGTGTATCTATAGTGGTTCATGACCCTCTAACTAAGAATGTGCCTATGTAAAGCCTAGTCTACCTCCACCTATACCCCCTCTATGTTGTAATCCAACCATGGTTGCTTCTGTTATCCCTATTATTATGGCCTCCTATGTAATAATAAGGCATCAAATAATAATGCATACGTACCATATAATGTACTCTACTGTCTTCCTCAGATTCGTAACATGAGATTATGGATCTCATTCCTATGGTATATCTCTAAAGAATCTCAATTTTTTACCCTATATCTAATATGGGCTCCAAAATCTAGTGTCTGTTGTGAAACTTGTGTGTACCACTCCTCACCTTTGGGTATATTTTGCATCACACCCAACTATCTCCTGACCCTATCCATCTTACATCTCTCTGTGATATACTCACAACTCTCAATAATATAATGATGTACCTTCATTATAGCTATCTCCATATCATCTGTGTCCCAAATATATTGCTTTTATGGTCTCCATGTCACCATAAAAAATTGTAAATCATTAAACACTTATCTCTAGAATTTCATGTCACTATGATTCTCTCCATGACCAACACCTGCTATCTCTCATCCAAAATATGACAGCTCCCCATTTTTCTATCCCTTAATATATATAATGGTTAACCTATAGTAATGTTATCCCATGAGAAGATATGAAGTAATGTCACTAGAAACAGACTCATCCACTCTCTATAAATAACTAAATGCAAATATCTATGTAAATGAGAAAAAATACAAGGCCCCCATGTAAAAACTTTGGCCTCTATAAGATCTCCCACTACGCTAATCAAACCCAGCTAAAAATGATTTCCCATCATATTAAGAAACACGTAGATGTTGATAAGAGCCATCAATAAAATCAGAAATTCTGCCACTATTGTATCCTCCATACACTCATACAAGTGCACAACCATGCCCTCCCTATGCATGTCCTCTAAATGAAACAAATATCATATGTGTCCTTATATCCGTATTCTACTGCCATCCCACTGTACTAGCCTCCCCTATATTATAACTCGTAAGATCTAGTGCATGTCCTCTAGTGTTACTATCATCTCCCTAGTAGGTATCCTAAAGGTCAGGATCTTTCTATGCCATCACTCGGTAAGTGTAGTAAGTAAATAATGGTCTAGTCTGATATCTAGTAGCTATACAATGTATGTAAGGCTTGTCACCTCCAGCAACACACATAAACATCTCCTCTCCCTCCGCATCATATGTCTCTCAAACAACCACAATATTCCATGATGCCATTGCACGTTTAATGCATAAAATCCCTCCTGAAATACATCAAAGCAAAATTTTTAGATCTATTTTTTCAATTTCAAATTCTACTTTTCTTCTCCACCTTCCTAACTACACTAACACACCTATATTTACGCTAGTGTATCTACTTATATGCTAGTGCGTACACTTGTATGCTAGCGTGCATATATGAATGTTAGTTTATCTACACTAACACATGCACATTAATGCTCATGCTCTTTCATATGTGCTAGTGCATTCATGACACTAGTGCATTTTTCTATTCACGCAAATGTGCATTGTTCTATGCTAGTGCATTTCATGGGTTACGCTAGCACATCTAAGTGCATGCACTAGCGTCATTTTATAATTTTATCCTAGCTCTAAAAACTAATAATTGCACTCAAAATAAATTTTTTTGAGCTACATACCATGTCACCTTCATCCATTTTCCATCCAAACTCTCAGACATGATTTGCATGATGTGTACACTGAAAAAAAAAACAAGCCATATCTCTCCAAACTCAGAGAAAAAATATCACTCAAGGGTAAAATGAACTCTAATGGACAAAATGAAGTATGATATTTGCTAACCCTCCCACCCATCTATTTATACCCTCTTACTAATAAAAATTCATCTCTTTTTTGCTCCATGACCAAAAAACTAACTTTCTTAGTTGTTTTTTCCATTTCATGTCCATGAATTCTTCTCTCTCTTATCAAGAAGTTGTCCACCAATTTGTCGTGTCACCCACCTGCTTGAGGGTGCATTCCCTTGATTCTAATCTAGACTTGTTAGGGAATTCAAATTCTTCATTGGGGAAAATAAGGCATTCCCTACCAAATTGTTATCATTTGTCCACTATTTACATGCATCTACTATCTTTAAAGTCCTATTACTCCATAATAACACTTTAAAGAGGGGAAAATGTAGACATCCCCAAATTACCACTACACATTATAAATATTGAAAATACCACTACAACCATTATCCCTAGCTAGAATTAATTTGGTTAATTCTATTTATAGCTTATCACTTCCTTAACTAATTTAATATCAAATTAAATAATAAGCCCACATGTCCTCTTCCATATGTAAATAAATTAAATAATCCTTATATCCTATCCAACTCCTTAACTCAAGTCCTGACTAGAACTAAAAATCATTATTATAATCAAAAGGATGTGTTTAAATTGACTCAAATCAACATTTGAGTTAATTGAAGCTATCTTCTAAGTCATGAAAATCCAAATTATTCTAAAAGATAACTATTCATGACACTTTTTGGGTGAATAAAATAGTAGATATGGAATTACAAATCAAAAACATGTGTAACCCCTTGCCAAATCAACCATGACTCACTCATGCAAATCAAGAACATCATTCTAACTCTCCAATCAATTTGGAAAATCAACTAAGCTACTTAGTTATGTTTAGTTATCTCCAAATCAAATAAATCACAACTTAACTGGGGATTCACTTTTCCCAACTATAAATCAATTATCATTCCTTTGAAGTTCATCCACCAAAATATTTGATAGCTCATGCAATTATTTTGTGTAATTATTTGGTGAATCAAATCAAGTTCTCATACTGTTATGCTATACAAATAACATAAAAATAAAATCTTCATTCTTTTTGATGAGCCATCTTCCATTTGGAGTACTTAGAGCATCCACAAATCAACCATAGCTCATAAATCAAATGGATCTAATAAAGAACGTCACTAAACCCCATTCTTTAAGTAAAATCTATTCTAAGGTTTCTTTGGGATTTACAATGGAAAGTTTGTAGTTTGTGTTGTTTTAATTTTCCTCATTTCTTGTATTTTCTATGGTATAAAATGTGTTTATAGTATTTCTTATTATTTGAAATAGCTTGTAGAATTTTCGGATTGAGTCAAAATTGAGGAGGCTCTTGGGTTTCGCTTGTTCTTTAATGGTTTCAAAGTGATACTTCTTCAATTGTTAACTATGGCATTGAATTTTTTTTCTTCTTATTTTGATCCATATACTTCTTCAAGTTATTTATAATATTTTAGGCATAACATCTTTTTGGTTTGTAAAAAAACTATCTTGGCTTTTTATTCTTTTCAAAAACCTTTTTTCCAACTCTTTTAAAAGATTTTTAGATTTTCTGGATAAAAATATATTTTTATAGCTCTATAGGAGTGGAAAACATTCTCTCACAAGGATATCTCTAATAGCATAAAAAAATCACAACCATTAAAAAATTCATGCACAACATAATACAATTCACTACAAAGCAATTGTATTAGTATAGAAACAATAGACACACTAATGGATCAATAATGGTGTCTATCTCCATATTATTGTAGTTCAAAATGTACAAACCTAGATATCACACACCTTATAAAATAAAAGTAGGAGTGCCTCTAAATATGCCTAAGATGTGGTTGCATAACAACTAAGTTTTTTTGTGAACACCTCAACATATGAGAATCCCCTAAGTATGTGGATAAAAAAATTCATGTACAAGAGGTATTATATCCAACAAATTAATGAACTTCCAAGATAATTTTAACTCATATTTGTAGTGTGAACTAATATTTAACTAAGATAGATAGACAATATCTAGATAAACTAGGCCTATTGTGAACACAATTCCAACACCCTCCCTTAATCAAAAAATTGGGAAAGTGAGAAAAGCAAAAATCTAGGAGATAGATCCAAGTATGGATTCTAACAACTAGGCCCGATAAGACACCCATTTACAACAAACTAGGAAAACAAGTTACCATGGATGGAAAAATTCATTTTAAAGTATCTAATAAAAAGTAAAAAAATAAAAAGTGGAGAGAGTAATATCTTGTTCCAAGGCATCCCAAACAATATGGCTCAAAAATAATACACTCTGCTAAAGATGATGTTTGGCGTACATTTTTCGTCTAGATCCACTACTCGATCAAACAAATCAAACACATGACATTGTAATGAAACAAAATAACTACATTTCAGAAGGAGGGAAAACTCAAATACTAATTTAAGGATATTTTCAAAAGTGGCGTTGATAGTGAAAATGATCCCCAAATTTTTTGATCTACTTCCAAAAGTACAATGTGCCACAAACCAAGAATACCAACTAAGGAAAGGACATAAGACCTAAAATTAGGATCTAAAACACATGCCACATAATACTGAATAGGTGGAGTGACACAAAAAATATATTCAAGTAGTGAAAACAAACTTCTTGAACTATGATAAGATGACACTAGGATTCACTATAATAACTCCAAAAAATGAGACTCTCAACATGTTTAAAACATGCTAAAAATACATACAAAACATACCTTTGAAGAAGATGGCTCTAGTAGTGAGGTGAAACTCATGCAACAGAAGGAGAGAAAATTTCTAAAAATGGAGAAAAATCACATGAGAAAAACCCCATACCTCTATAGAATCAATAGGACTGTAAAAAATCCCATACAGAATAACATCATCAAGCAACATATAAATATCTAGAATGTCATCAATCTCTAGAGGAATCTATTTGAAGAGGAGAGAATATCTACACCTATTAAATAAAATAGCTTAATAAGGAGTTCATTACAATGCATGAGGAGAATTGAGTAGATTAATAAGCTTTATAATGGAGGAGTCATTCATGTAGTGTCATATCAATGAATTCTTCCATTTATACCACAAGTGATCAAATATTCATCCCAATTAAACATGTATGCTTGAGAAAGATGCATAGAAATAATTTCATGCAAAGTGGACAACCAGAGAAAGTAAGGGAACATTAGAAAGTGTGAGAGGATGATAATGCTTGATAGCTAAAATATTAGGTTTCTTAGGCCTAATTAAAGGTGTGAAAGAAATCATGTGTACCTCACGATCCTCATGAAATGTCAAGTGAAAAAAAACAAGATCTCTATCAAATGATCCCAATGAATTATATACAACAAACCCAATGTCGAAGAAAAAATTCCTTGTAGCAGAATAAATAGGAAAATAAATACCTTGTGAGTTTGTTCCATTACCTCCACCAAAAAATCCCATAGACAGGAGCATGCGAGAACCAAAATTAGAAGTATGCTTCTCAAAGGAGCCCCACATGTGAGAAGAAGGAGATGAAGTGGGATATACATAGTGCATAACTATAATAAAAACATATGAAGAATTATAATATGTATTAATAAGTGAAATGGGATTAGGAGAAAAACATTTAATAGGAGCAAGCTCAAAGAATGACAAAGAATGATGAATGAATGTGGGAGAAATGATCAATGATTAATGAATTGAATAAAGTTTTGATGGTCCACAATGTGAGGGTGATGATATACATTAGAAATGTTCTGCTGCATGGAGTGTATAAGATCATCTTTTCCATGAATAAGGCTATGAAGAAGAGATTTTTTCTAATTGATGTTTCCTCCTAAAAGGTACAAACCGTGGAGAACAACATATTATTTTTAGATTGTAAACATAATATATTAGGATGCAAATCCATTATATAAGGGAAAATAGAAGGAAGTAGATAATTTTTTACATATGAGGGGGTTTGACCTCTTGTTAGACTGTACCTTACCCTCTGATCTTCGACACACGGAATAATTTTACACCAAGTAGAGAGTGCATCCTAGAAGTATTGCACAATGGGATAAGTAGTAGGGGACTGGGGGTAGCATCACCTAGTGGATTCAAAAAGATGCCAAGAAAAAACTTCCATTTAAAATGGCCTTTCAAATTGGAAAATACTACTTTTCAAATGGAAAATATCCCCCCTTTTACAAACAAATAATTTTCCAATTTTAAAGAATATTTATCCCTTTTTTACAAAAACATATCTACAAAAATAACTCCTTATTTTATATAAATTTGAATAACTCCACTAAAAATTTATCTTCTTTTAAAAAAATATTAACATAAAATAAATTACCTTCTTAATAAAGGAGCTTGGGTCAACAAAGGATCTCATACTTAGCTCCATGAGCTAACAAGTGAGCTCTTGGGAGAGTTGGTGGTGAGGTGGGTCAAAACCACCCTTCGCCATAACTTAAAATATTGACCATGCAAATAAAATCCAAGCTCATAGACTGATGCATGCTCATGCTTATGAGATTAGATAGGGAGGAATTTTTTTAATATTTTCCTTGATCAGGAAACAATTAAAAAAGGAAGGCCCATTGAGTAAGCAACCTTGACGAAGCATTTGTGAGATATTAGGGTTTCCACCCTAACAATTGAAGCAGTTGAGAACATCCAAAGTTCACTACTTCCATGCCAAATAACCTTGCCACAAAGTATCACCATGGCACACAGTCAAAGGCGATGAAGGAAAAATCAAGAGCTCATGCCATATACACAAACCTCCATAGCCTTGGACTAACGTCATTGTTGAACTGAGTAGAGATGGTATGATAGTGATCTTGGATTAACCATGTGAAATAAAAAGGATTAGAATAGCAATTTCAAGGCCATGTAAAGTCAAGTAGAAATATTGATGATTCATGGAATGATTTGGATGGATGCTTAAAATAACATACAATAGACCAAATGTGAGAAGATAGATTGATAGGGCATTCGAGTTGCTTGAATGGAGAGATGAAAATATTTGTGAGTGAAAATCCATAAAGGATCCAACCCAATTACTACTATAATGAGTCAAAATTTGGATCTCACCAAGAAAACAATAGGAGGATAAGGCCGAGATGAGGGGTACATTTTAGCATACAAATTTTCTTGATCATAATAGCTCACCAATAAGAAACTCCAACATAGGTAGATCAAGGTGAGGAGAGTATTTAACTCTCCAAAACTATCCAATAAATATAAGTAACTTATCCAAAATGAGATCAGGTTAAGAAAATACTTTTCTCAACAAATATTTTCAACCGAATAAGATTGAGTTGGATTTGGGTGAGGCATGGAGCTTTGAGCCAATTGTCAGAAAAACATTCTACCTTGAGCCAATTGTCTCATGCAACTCACTGAGTTGGTTGGAACAACTCGTTTAGGCACCAAAATTAGTTTGCTAAGTTGGAAAATAGGAGGATGTCATCAAGAAAAAAGGTTTTATTTTGTAAAAAAAAATGTGAAATGTAAATATAGATCTACATATAAGATCAGATCCTTAAAAATTAGATTTAAGAAAATTTACAAAAATACAACTTTTTTTTTTCAAATTTTACAAAATTCTCCTTCAGTAGAATCCCATGACTTGTGTTAGGAAAATACACAACAACATATATGATTTAAGGAGTTATAACTACCACAAACTCTGTTTATACCATATATGAGTGGATACACTCTCTCACAAGGATTTCTACAGCAATATAAGAAAAACCATTGCCATTAACAAACACACTCACAACATAATAGAATGTAATACAAAGACATTGCACTATCATAGAAATAATCGACACACTAATGGATTAATAATCGTGTCTCCATATTATTGTTGCCTAAAAATATATGAACTTGGATAGTAGAAACCTTATAAAATACAAGTGGGAATGCCTCTAAATAGGCCTAAGAGGTGGTTGCACATTAACTAAGTAAATGTTGTGAACCCCTCAAAATAGGATAATCCCCTAAGTATATGGATAAAAAAAAATCATGTATGAGACGAGATTATCTCCAACAAATCAGAAAACTCCCAAGATAATATTAACTCATAGTTGTAATGTGAACTAATATTTAACTAGGATAGTTAGATAATATCTAGATAAACTAGGCCTAGTGTGAACACAAATCCAATGAGTTCTTCCTGATATTTTAATGAAATGTACATCAAAAAATATATTTTCTTAAAAAAGCATTTTTGAAGCACATATTATTTTTGTGAATTTTTTAAGTTTCACTTTTGTAGGAAAAACCACAACAAACAAGGTGTATATAAAAATATTTTACATTTTTTCAGGTTGGAGGATTCACTCACTTATTTTTAAATTCTTCATCTCATTGGATTTCTAGAAAGACCATTTTTTTACAAGTAGGACTTATGGTACTCATGGAGCATCCATTTCAAGTTTGTAGTTGCTTGGACAACCATTCAAATGCACAGGCTTACGCTTGATCCTTAATAAAGATGAATTTTGGCAAATTTTGTATTGATATTAATAAGTGACATCATGGAAAGTATTATTTTTTAATGCATTGTCTACCAAGAGGCTTGGAGTTCAAATCCATTATGCTACCTACTTGCCCTTAATAGCCTTCTTAAAGATGTTGGTTTCCCATATGAACCTCGCAAGTCGGTTAATTTTCCATTTCCACCCTAATTAACCCCCAATTACTTATTTCAGCCATCATATAACCTATAACTATATCTTTTATACCCATGCGCAATTGTTTTCACATAGCCTTTACCCTAGGACATTGTTTTTGACTATTTGTTTTCATGAGGCCATATTTTCTACTCCAGAAGGCCTATTAAGAGTTTTTTTAGATTGTATATTTTTTCATTAGTTATATATTAGAGAAGTTTTTTGTAACTTTTGGTGGCCCAAATATTGAGAGAATGTAGTTTTTACAAACTATTGTTATCTTGTCCTATTTTTTGTACTTTCAATTGGCCATATATTTTGATCTATGTATCAAATTAAGAATATTTTTTTATTTGGAAGGGCATATTTTTTCTTGTAATTCAAAAGGGTTGGTTCATTTTTTATTCATAATTTAATAGGATTCTACTTTCAAAATAACTTTATAATTTATTTACTGTATTTTATCTGTAACGTGCACTACTTATAAAGTGCCACCAAATTTAATATAAGGGGTTGATTTTTATGCTTTAAAAAGGTGTATTGGTTGGCCTTATTTTATTATCAGCTCTCATGTCAACCATTATATTGAGGAAAATTTATAAGAACTACATTCTTTTAAAATATTTGGGATATGTTTATTGAGTGTTTTCATCTTTTTAGGTTCCTCTAGGGAATTGTTTTACCATGATATTGTAATTGGATACCATCCATGACTTCCATAATCTTATGAAGACAAATAATAACATATTTTTTAAAAAAATATGATATTTTGATAGTTTTGTTCACTTTAAGAAGACATGGTTAGATTTAATGAAGTTAATATGAAAAAAAAAAAAAAAACTTTGTATTACTCTTTCTAATTTACAAAAAATACACCCTCTTTCGGTCATTACAGGACACAATTGCATTCTTACAATGTCATATTGACACCATGGACATACCTATCATTGAGAATAGTCTACTTCATGTCATTGATTGATATCATATTGACACATCATCATACTTTCCTTTTCCTAATCATGAGTTTTACATTGAATTCTATGCACCCATTATTGCACCAGTTATAACCCACACTTCAAATTCACTTGCCATTGTGTTTGGATCACTTGAGAATCATACAAACGGTTTTGAATATCACACTCTTTGTTCCATATATCATTTTGGTGGAGGCGTAGGAAACAATTTGTAGGGCATCACTTTCCATATCCAACCCATTCATTGGATTTTTCACCATAGTATAAGATATAGTGTAGATGATTTTTCATTAGTTCCACTTCATGCATAATCACATGTTTTATGCACTCCAATCTTCATGAGGATATTGAGCAAGACATGATTCCTTATACACACCTTATAAGGCATTAAATACATGAGAGTCATGAGACTTCTACATATGATTCCTCACATGTACCATTTGTGCATATGGAACTATATCACATACATGCATCTTCATCTACCATTTGTATTCACCTAGGGTGGATTTCATATCAGTCATGGCAGTAGAATCAACATTATTTACATGTGCTTCATAGGTGTGGATATTCTACCATGTATCTACATCAGCCAAACACTTATCATTCTTCCTGACAATTATACCTTTATTTTGGAGAAACTCTATTTCACATTGCTCCCCTTGTTTTAGACCTTTAGCCAGAAAAATAAGCACTTATTACTATTACATTATGCTTCCGGTACGTTGTTATATGCATGATTCCTAAGAAATAATATTGGAAATTGGTGACATCTCTCCTAGTCCTTCTATTTCATTTGATTGGATTTCACAATGACATTGTCTTATATTTTTTGTATTTGTATGATTTTTGGTTGAATCACAAGGATCCTTGTTCCCTTTACTAGTCATGTTTCTGTCTCTTATCTCTAGGACAATACCACCCAGTACATACACTAACACCTAGGTAGTAGTGTCCCTTTTGGGTGCATATTTCCATCCTATTTTATTTCCTAATTTTCCACTTGGTGCTTAACATTGGGTCTTTTATAATTCTTATTTTGTGATTTGGGTTGGCTTTGGGGTCACTAATTATTGAAATTCAAACAGAGGAGTCTTTTGTATACAAAACCTACTAACTAAAAATAAGGGGCAAGTGGGATATCCTTTTCTATCTACTACTTGTACGGAAGAAACATTCAATGAATAAATTTTAAGATGCATTATTCACTAAATATGAAGGTAAAATTTATGAATTCCATCACATATTCATCTTGGGGGAAAAGTAGATGTATCTCATTAGTTTGGTGCAACTGACACAAGGGAAACCTAGTTTCAAGGGACACAATTCTATCACACACACACCAAAATACATTGAGTTTGAAATGTAGTGCAATGCACAATGACAATCACAATGGGGTGACCTCCGAGGTCAATATGAATCAATCATATGAAAATTTTATTTTATAGGTTCATTTGTGTAAGGAAAACCCTACAGCAAAGTCAAAGTGACACAAAGTGAGTTAAATAAGACATGATCAAACCCTGAAAAAGAGAGGATTGGTAATTACTGTCAGGACACTAGTACCTAGTTTAGACTCTAGTACCCAAAGGGGTTCTATCCTCTCTTAAGAATTTATGTCTAGTACATGTGTAGACCACTATTTTCTAGGTAAATCACATACAGTCTAGATCTATTATGTTCCATCATTATTCCATCCCAAAATCAATCTAGAAATCTTGATGTAGTCTAATTCAATCTCATCCTCCTGTTACTTGTAATAATTTTCCATTGTATGTTAAATATTGTACATTTATGATAATATCTAATTTATCTCAATTCTTTGACTTTGTAGACAAAAAATCATGCACTTGGGTACATTTCTAGGTCCTAATCAAATACTATTGTTCATATGATTCCTAAGTGAGAAAACTAGTAATTGACTACTGTCTTTGGCAAAAAAAAAATTTCTTTCTCTTTAGTATTACACACCATAAATGTAGTGGATACTTTATTGCTTTCTATTTTCTGACTCTATCCATTTGCACCCAGGTAGGATGCCAACGCCTAGGAGCCCTCCTCCTTTTGGGCACCCCAACCTCTTTTTATCTTAATTGCTCTCTTTGAGATTCTTTTATCTTTTGGACATCTTATTTTCTTATGGGTCAGAATTTTAGCTGTCAATTACAAAATTAAGAAAGGGAATCATATAAATACAAAGCTATGTGTTGGGCCCTAAAAAATGACTAATTATTTGAGTGCGTGCACATAAGATTAACGAGAGAAATGTGTGTAGGTGATAAAATGGTGAACGCGCGCAGGGTTATCAGTGTTCACGTGTGGGTGAAAAAAAATAGTGCTCAAGGGTTGATTCCAGAAGGAAAGAGGACTTAGTCGATTTTGGGGCATGATGCTTAGTATAGAGATGGTGTAGGCAACACGCAAGAGAAGAATCCATGCAAGAAGTGTCTATTTTTAGAGCAGGGTAAGTGCACCAAGTTGGTGGACAAAAAGAGGTCATAAGTGGACTTTATATTGTAAAAAATAGCGAAATCTGAACTTATAGGGATTATTAGCAATACACGCACTCAAAATTAGAAAAATTTATACAAATATGAATCGTAGCATCCAGAATCTTATTTCTAAAATACTATTTTTTTAAAAAAATGGACAAGTTTAGCTATATTAAAAACTTAAAACTATATGACTTGGTTTTTGTTTTTGAAAAAACCTATAAGATTGTAGTTCGTTTGCCTGCGATTTGGATGACTAAATCTTGTTTTTTTTCCTTTGGTGAAAAGTTAGATGTAGTTGTCTATCTTGGGATGCATTTTATTTTGTATTTTTTTGAGCAATATTTTTTTTTATGATTTTTTCCGTGAAAGTGGTCTAAAAAGATTTAGAAAACAGAGCACTTTCCATTTTCCCACTATAACTATATCAAAAATATCGAAATCAATTTTTTTTTAACGTGTATAGAATTTCTCCACGCTTGGTATGGTATAAGTTTTGGCACATTTTAATAAGTGAAAAGAATGTTGCAGTCTTAAATGTAGACATGAACATTCACGGAAAAAAATGTCTTAAAGACCTATTGTTAGTAAAAAATTATAAAATGATATTTATCTTATTCTATTCACTTTAAAATCAATATTTCTATGAAGATTACAATCTCCCCTATGCGATGGCACCATTTTTGTGAAATGTTTTTAGTTTTTTAGCATGATTCAAGTCTATGGAAGAGAAAATTTGAAGTTTTTTGACCCTTTACACTTCATAATGACCTTCCATAGCTTTGGTTGGGGAAAAACAAATATTTCCCAAGCCTTAGGGTCAAATTTGAAGATACAGATAGGACCGCGATCGTGGTTTACAAACCGTGATCGCGGGTTTTTAAACAAGAACCGCAATCGCTCTTTATAAAATGTGAACATGGTTTATAAAACGTGATCAAGGTTTATAAATCATATTTATACGCATCCCAATGTTCTAATTACCATGTGATTTTTACTGTTTGACTTTACCATATGAATTACTGTAAAATTCTATCATTTTCTACATGTTTTTCTTATCACCGAAAGTAAAACATCATGGGAGACAAGAAACGAAGTCAAAAAAGGAAGTCATTAAGTAAAAAACACTAGACAAATTAGAGGTAAACGGATTTCAAAATGTTGAGCGAATGCAGAATCTTCGTGAATAAAAAAGAGGTTCATCTTCAACCCCTACTATTGTAATCAATGAGGAACCAAGTAATGTTTCTACTGTCAATGTTGAAGTTAAATTAAATAATCGTGATGAAGATATTTTTATTGTCAATTTTGAAGAAGAATTAAATATTCGTGATGTAGCAAATGTTGAAATTGAAGGAGACAATGAAAATGTGAATAAAGAAATTCAGGTTAAAACTATAGACAATTTTTTTTTGACAAAATCACCTCCTAATATTTTCCATAAGAAACCTAATTATTTTATTGAAATTGATGAAAACATTTTGAAACCATATGTGACAAACTTTCTGAATGGAAAATTAGAAGAAAAACAACTGAAATTTGGGATAATCATTTTGAAATTTTAAATGATTCCCAAAGATGTCAGTTGTTGGTTAGTTTGATGAAATTGAATAAAATGAGACCTACATTAAACACCTTAGGATTGACAACATCTAATATACTTGGTCAAACCTCTACAATTTTTGAAAACCTTCATGATGCATATCACACTGTTGGTGTCAAGAGACACACTAGGGATAATAATATTGTGTGTTGTAAGTGAACCGATAAAAAACAATATTTGATTACGCAAACAAGTCAAATGTTACAAGTTAATCAAAAAACTCTAATGAAAGCAACTGAAAGATGTAATATCCTTCAATCACTCAATAACACCAATTTTTGGGCATTTTCTGCTAGAGCACCGCGTAAGGACAAATATAATATTGATTCTATAAGTGAAGTTGTTATTCAATTTTGGCATAATAACACTAGAGTTTCACCTAATATAAGAGATGTTGTAAAACGGAGAGTTGGTTTTATTAATCGCGAACCACATCCAAAGCATTTCTTAAATATGACTCAAACTCAATTTTTTCGTAAGTTTGAACAAGAGCATCTAGAAATTAAAATTAGTCAATATTTTTTTGAAATATTAAAACCATTCTATGTGAAAATCAACCACGCTCGCACCACTTGTTGTTGTAGTCAACATGTTGAATTTCCTATGTATTATGCTAGATTTTTATGTATTCGTTCTATTTTGCATTCTAAAACTATGTTATCAGAATGCGGTGTTCAAGTTCCACCAATATCTTTCAGGGATTTCATTCCTATGATATTTTGTGAAAAAGTTAGACAATTTTTTTATAGTCAAGATTGTTTAGATGAAAGTTATGGTACATGTGGCAGATTACCTAAATTGGAAAGTTATATCCATGAACAAATTGAAGGTGCAATAGAAAATAATTTAGTTGAGTTTGATAAATATAAATCATTTGTATACCAGTTGAAAGATGGAAAAGAGTCTAAACAGTGTGAGCTATTTATAGAACATATGTTTGTTTTTCAATTTATGAGAAAATTTAAGGATGAAATTTTTTATGAGTATTCTAGGCATACACACAGCTCGATGGCTGGATGAACAGTTCAAGATATGCAAAGATGCATTTCCTATTGGTACTATTGTTTCAGTGGTCGATTTTGTATATATTTATACATTTCAACCACAAATGGAGGTTTAATCACAATATTACAACTCAGTACAAGTTGCCATTTTTGTGCATATAGCATTTATACATTCTCTTGACAGTACATAGAATGATCAATTTTTTTTAAGAGAGTACCACTTTTATATCAGTGATGATCATACTCATTCTACTGAATTTTTGCAAGGGTGTTTCCAGTTATTTTATGAAAACTTGCATGATAGGGACATCCACTTCAAAAAACATTATATATGGTCAGATAATTACACATCTCAGTTTAAGAATGCACTAATGCTTTATTGGATGAGCAATATGCACATCAAGATTGGTGTGCAACATATTTAGAGTTTCACTAAGGTTAGACATGGAAAAGGAGAGCATGACAGTGCATGGGCATGTGTGAAAAGAGCTCTTGCAAGAGAAGAGTTGAAGTACAAAGATGGTGCTGAATTGAAAGATACAAATAGCATAGTGGAATGGTGTATTGACAACATGGCTTGAGGTTCTCAAGAAATTTTCATGGTTCACAGATATTTTTGGTTGATAGAAGAACAATAAATTACTAACTACGAGGATTATATGACACTCATCGGGTCTAGTGATATGCACTCATTTTGTAGCTCAGACACTACTTCGTGGGCCACATGGAAAAGAAAGTTGACATGCTTTTGTGCATCTTGTATTGAATTTTTCACTATTGAGTGTGGTTCATAAGAATGGGTCGATGGATGGATTTGTAGGCCTCTAACTCCGCTTGCTAGTTATCAACCTCCACAAGCATTACGACTTGTTTCTACAAATCAAGTTGTAACATCCAAGGACTTTGACAAAATTTTGATTTTGGTGTGACAAGGTATTTATGGTTATTTATAATTTTTGTATTGAGTTATGTCTATTGAAATTTTAATATGTACAATTTAAATTTGAGTTGAAACCTTTTCTCGTAGGACATGTGTTTGTAGTTATTACGATAGAACAAATGAATAAGGAACAAACTATTTCTTATGTCGTTGCATCGAGGAAAGAAATAAGTTGACTTCTCCTGTTATAGATGGTGAAGATATTGAGTACCCTACAGGGTCGGTGGTAGTTACTGGACTTTGGATTCGGTGGTATACATTAAAAAAATCCTCTGTTTGGGTGTTTGAAGACTTTGAGACACACAAGAAAATACTCTTATATTCACATCTAGTTCTAGTGACAAATATTCAGCTGTATAGATATCGAGGAAGGCCTAATAATAAGATTCTTTGGAAGGTTTAAGAGTTAGATCATGAAGCAATCTTGTCAACTATTTAGAGTAGATCTGATCCTAATGGTTCATTGGAATGAATTTACAATGCTCATGTCTAGTATATATAATTTCTTTGGTATATATAAATTTGTTAGATAAATTTAAGTTCATATATTTTATTAAATTTGTGTATTTTTTATATATCAAGTATGGTTTTGATTTGAAACTTAAATTTCTTTGACTAACACTTTTATATGCAGGTTAGTGGTGCTAGAAAAGCTTCCACCTTCACATGGTTGGCACTGTTAGTAGAGAATTAAAATTCTCGAAGCTAAGAGAAGCTTTCATTGCTTTACAAGAAAAGAGAAGCAATTAGCAATGATTTATGTACCTGTGGAGGGGGTTCTTGGCTTCGGAGGAGGTAGCCCAGAAGGACTTGAAGCTTAGAGAACAAAAATGAAACCTCCCCAAGTGTTTATAAGACCATCCCTATACGTTTGCATAGTTGGTTTGGTGCCACGACCCACTGTTTGCAAAATATACCGTTTGATAGCCTTACACTGTCTCAAACTACATTATTCAACGCATTTGCAAACAATAGGGCAGCAAGACCACCAATTGGAGAAGGAAAAAACTAAGATAGGCTATTGTAGAGTGTCCCTAGACTGAGGTGTAGGATTAGACGAGAAGTCTTTAAGTGCCACGGAGAGCGTGTAGTCACCCATCGAAGTTGAATGATTTTTTGGTCTCAAGGCTCTTGAGGGAGTCTACCTGAACGAGGTATCTCGGAAGCAATGACATTTTCCCACACTAAAAACACACCTCCTCTAGTGTTCACCTGACCACCCATACATGTCTGTGTAGTCGGTTTGGTGCCATAACCCACCGTTTACACAATGTACTGTTTGACAGCCTTACATTGTCTCAGACTACACTATTCGGCGCGTTTGCAAACAATAGGGTAGCGAGATCACCGATTGGATAAGGAAAAAACCAAGACAGGCTATTGTAGAAGGTCCCTACACCGAGGTGTAGGATCAGACAAGACATCTCTAGGTACCACAGAGTGCACGTAGTCACCCGTTGAAGTTAAACAATTTTTTGGTCTCAGGACTCTTAAGGGACTCTTCCCGAATGAGGTGGCCTGGAAGAAATGACATTTTCACACACCAAAAAGATGCCTCCTCTAGTGTTCACCTAGCTACCTAGACGTGTCCGCGTAGTTGGTTTGGTGCCATGATTCACCATTTTCAACTTTTTCAACAATTACAACTTTTTCAACTTTGGAAAGTGAGCTAAAAATGTTGTCATACAAAGGGATGTAAAATTTAACTTTATTGTCACATATCTTATAATATCCACCTTGATAACCAATCCACTTTATATATTACATGACCAACTCTTCACATTTTTTGCAAATGAATAGAATATAAACACCATTTTTGCTTCTATAATAGTACTAGTTTTGTGAGAATATCAACAAAGTTTTCTATGGTGTGTACCTTGTCAAGTGCTATTACCCCTTCATCAATAACATGTATAACCAAATTATACTTAACTAAAATATGCTTTTTCTTATTGTGATAAGCTAGATTCTTGGATAGTTAAATAACACTTTGATTGTCACACAATACCTTCATCTTCTACTGATATCTTCAAAACTCATCCAATAAATTTTTTACCCAAATTACCTCCTGACAACTATGATAGGCAGCTACATATTCTACCTTAGTAGTTGAAAAAATTGTAGTATTTTGAAGCTTTGAAATCCAACTGAAAGGTCCAGTTACAAGTGTAATAGCATAACTAGAAGTTGATCTTTGTTTTTCCAAATCACTTACAAAATATGAATCAAAATATCCAAAAATTGAATCACCAATATTGTTATAGGTGATGCAATAATTTATTTTTCCTCACAAGTAGTGAAACTCCCACTTCACTGTTGAACAATGTTCTCTACTTAGATTTTCCTAAAATATACTAACAACTCCAACAACGTGTGAAATTTCAATCCTTGACATGTAAATGTCATAACATACATAAAACTTATCATTGCACTAGAATATGGTACATGAGATATATGATTATTTCCTTCTTATTATTGCACCATAGTTTTTAAATTTTAAATCAAACATACAAATAGAATTAATATACATAGAATATACATACATAAAAGGATATCATGTGCAATGAATTCAAATCAAACATATAAGTAATATCGTTATGAAAACCAACACATGGATATATAATGTATCAAACTAAGTGTACTGAATGCACATCCCTAAAAATATAAGTTCATAACATGTGTACATCTCGAACCAAGTGTGTCATACATATAATACCACATGCGGCCACATAAGGCTATATACATTGTCCTATGAAGAATCATGAACTAGGACCAATTAGCCCATATATATATACATACATCCACGTCTTATGAATCTAATCATGAAACATCTTTCCTCTCTTTTCCTTGATAGAAGTAGCATGTCCATGACCTAGGGATGTAGTGGAGGGAGATGCCACTATGGATTTCATCCATGTGGTCCTAGGCATCTCTAGGAAGGCCTGCAACCTAACCTACACATTCATAAACAAAATTTTTTTAACACCCATATTTTTAAAATATATTTAAAATTTAGAAACTTAGAATTTAGTTAAAATGCATCTGAAATCTTACCGCAATGTCATGATCCCTATCAATTTGTCATTAACGCATGGAAGGGACAACAGTAGACTCATGAGAGGTAAGCTACATACAAATAATTAAATTTCAAATTAAATATTTCATGAAAAAAAATTAATATTGTAGATTTAAGTAATAAGAAATAATTCCTAAATAAATTTAACAAATTTGAAAAATTGTACCTCAGTTAGTGGATCTGTAGATGTTATGGTAGTATCTACAGCAGCCTCCACAATCTGCATATATGGAAGAGTCTCTCTAGTAGTCATAAGCTATACAAAAAACATGTACAAATCAATATTAATCTACACGACTACCACATAATAGAGCCAAAGCATAATCCACGTGAACTTCCATAATTAGAACCAAAGTCTAAAGAGAAACTAATCTGCGTAAAAGTCACATGAGGCATGCTAATAGCCTCAGTTCCTAGAGAAGATGATGACCCGTTAGGCTCCTGCACATATAAAATACAAACATATATTAATATGTACATGTACAGGGGAAACATTATATAATAAAAGTGCACAATCAAATGAAATTTGAAATTTAAGTACGACTTGAAACTTACATTTGTAACATGCCCAACTACAGTAGCTAGCATGTCGACGCCGGATGTACATGTATATATAATGTATATATAATAAAATCACAAACATGAATTAAATTATTGTATATATATATATATATATATATATAAAATATTTATTTGACATTTACCTGTGAAAGACCAAGATCTTTTATACCAGTTCCAAAAACATCTACCATCATCTCATCTAGAGAAAAGAAATCATGTGATCCAGCAGATGATGTCTCGCCCGCAGTGCATACAATACCACATGATCCATAGTGGTGTGGTGTGCTAGAACTGGTGCCTCCACCAACATCACCAGATGCAATCTGCTCACTATGCTGGGTCAAATTGTCAGTGAGCTCCCTCAATGCATGTAGTGTGTCAATCTCGACAACCTCCTCCACTGTAGGAGGGATAATTGAAGGCAGTGGTGGTTTTGGGGCATGGGGAATCCTTGGTTGACTTATGTGTGTACCAGATCTACTCTGTGCAGAGCCACCACCTCACCCATAAAAATTAGAAAATTCAAAATAATTTGGAACCTCATTAAGCAAAAAATTGCACTATAATTTCTTCAAAAAATAGAGGGAAAACTCATTGTTGTTGCATGGTGGATAATCATAAACCATCCACCATCGGTCCCAAAAAAATTTCTTGATTTGGTCATCATGAAACCAATAGATTGGGAACCATTTGCAAGTAACTATGGGGGGCATTGGTTCTTGGGTTAGTAAATAATGCACAAATGTGGTCTTTTCCATTTTTTTTGTCTTTTACGGCTGCATGGGATAATTTATTTGCATACCTGCCTACAATTACCTCTAATGGTATTCCATCTATTTATTTGGTTAGTTGCGGAGTCAACTTGGCCAATCAATGTTTGTAATGTGTTGGCTAATGTCATGCAGGACGGATTTGTGGCATGATTTTGTCTTATATTCTGAATAAGGTTCTCAATGGCAATTTTATTTGTCAGATTTTTCTAACAATATCAACTTGTGTTCCTATTGGTTCCGTGGGAATAGAAGGAGCCATAGGAGGCGGATCTATGTTTGGAGGAGGGTTTTTCATAATGTTTGCAGGGTTTTGAGGAATATTTTGATGTTTTTTAGGATTACGAGCTTGCCGAGAAACTGACAAAACAAAAAATTGTATACATAATTTTTTTTTTGAAAAACCCATGAAAATCACAAAAAAACCTAAAATGCAAACAAATTGATCAAAATTGAGGGCTTACCTCTTTGTCTTGGCGGCATGGTTGAAACTATCATGATCCACAAGTCTGAAGAGTAATTTTTAGGGGGTATTCAAAGCGCGAGAGCTAAAGGTTTAGGAGAAATTGTAGTTGGAAAGGCAAAATGAGGGAAATGGAGGAGTCGCGGGTCTATATTTTTTGTCTTAGAAGACCGCGATCGTAGTTTGAAACTGTGAGCATGATTTTAAACCATGCTCATGGTTTGTAAATCATGATTATAGTTTTAGGTTCAGAAATCACGGAGCCTATAAAAATAGTTGCGCAAGCATGGTTTATAAACCGCACTCGCAGTACGTAAATTTTAGGTTTTTATGTCCATTTAATTGTCCACCATCTTGGTGCACTTACCCAACATGAAACTAGCAGTTTGAACTGAAGTATGATGACTTGGAGGCTATGTAAAGTATATTTTGGGACAAATGCAAAGGAAAGAGACATGAAGTTATTTGGGATAAAAATAGGGTTGGAACTAGAATTATCTATAGATGAACTATTGCTAGAAGAACTTGCATGTTCCCTTGTATATTTTGTAAGCGGCGCATGGTTATTCTTAGCATGCAGCCTATTTTGAGGATGCATAGGTGGTTAAGGGAAAGTGCCCACCCCTATATATATATATATATATATATATATATATATATATATATTTATATATATATATATATATATATATATATATATATATATATATATATATATATATTCACATAGTTTAGGAGAGGTTAAGTTTGTTTTGTAGTAGAGTTATGTTGTTGGTTCATGTACACATGACTCATGGTGACATTATTTTTTATGTACTCAGTTTCTCAGTTTTACAGTAATTAATACAATGGATCTATGTGGTTGGATATTGGTTATTGATATATCTGGGATTGGTTCTAGAATGGTAAACCTAATCTTGATTCTTATATAAATTATTATTGCATATGGTTAAGATCTTGATATGTTTATGGTTTATCCTTGCATTGTTATTATGGATCTAGAATTTATCTATATATGTGTTTATCATGTCAACTCCTTGACAACTATGCCATAAACAAGGGACCTGGTACCCTTACATGCTTTGGGTGGGTGCTCAATTTTGGCTGAGTGATGTGTCAATGCACCTTAGGTTGTTTGGTAAAAGAAAAGACTACAATTTGACCCCATTGTCGGCACATCTTTTCAAGATATTTGCAAGGATGTTGCATGATGAAGACGTATCAGTTGACTTTTTCTAGTATTAAAGATTGGATAGAGAATTTAGAGGAAGATTTTTCTCACATATCTAACACTAGACCTGAATTAGATGCATGTGCGTGGGTTGAACAAAATCTATATCATGAGCTCTATTAGACATTCTTCTCTTATTTTTGTATAGAGTTGTATGAGTGGCTAGTAGCATACGCATCAAAGAGAAATTGGAGGTATTAAACACTTGTTTGGACCTTGGAAGATTACCATAATTTACATGATGTCGATCTAACTTCGATACATGTTATAGATCATTAGTGGAGTGGTTTTTTGAAGAGTTACACCTTGGATTACGTTGTTACGACTTATTCCTGTCTAGAAGTTATTGAGTTCCTGGTGTCACCCAGATTTCATCCTGAAATCTGCGACTACCCTATCCGAAAAAATTTCGTACTTTTAAAATAATGGGTCATTTTGTGTTTTTATTGCCTGAAAGTTCTTGTATTGCGTTAAGATATTCCCAAAGAGCCATATTAGCCTTTTTCACCAAATACCCAGATGCCCAAAGTTGTTATATTCTGTCATCAGGATTTGTCTGCAAGAAATTTGTATTTAATTATTTTGAGCCCTGTATGAGGCTATTTGCGCTTCATTTTAACTCTATTATGAGCGAATATGTTATTATTCCTATGTGCTAGAAGGGTTTTAACTTATTTTAAGTTTTGGGCTTTATTTGTAACTGTTGGCAATTTTTCGTGTTTTTGTGGTGTCTCATTTCATTTTCTGTGAAATTTCTCTGGAAAAATTCCTTTGCCGGGTAAGCCGGATTCTTGGCCTGGAGCAGTTGGAAAACATATACGCACATTATGCCCGGAGGAAGTCGCCATCGGAGGTCCGGATCACTGGGAAAAAGTGAAGTCGTGCACAGAAAATCCCCTGCAGGGATGGGCGCATTTTTGGAAAACAAAGGATTTAAACTGCAATGGGAAAAGTAGAAGCAGCAGGCAAGTGGGATTTTATTGCCTGCCTTGCAAGGTACTTTTTCCCATGATATAAAATTCACTTAAGCTGCAGTGGGAAAATTAGAAGCAGCAGGCAAGCGGGATTTTATTGCCTGCCTTGCAGGGTACTTTTTCCCATGATATAAAATTCACTTAAGTTGCAGTGGGAAAAATAGAAGCAGCAGGCAGGTGGGAATTTTGTACCTGCTTAGCAGGGTACTTTTTCCGGTGATATAAAATCCTCTTAAGCTGCAGTGGGAAAGTTAGATGCTGCAGGCAGGAGGGAATTTATTGCCTGCCTTGCAGGGTAAAAATTCCCATGGTGAAATAAAAGAAAAGTGACTTAAGTGAAATCACGGGATTTTATTTCCTGCCTTGCAGGGTAAATAATCCCATTGTCAAAGTCAAATCACTTAAGTGGATCATGGGATTTCCGGGGCTGCCTTGCAGGGTAAATAATCCCATTGTCAGAAATTCTTAAAAATAGAATTCTATTATGCAAAAAAGTACGACCCACATTGGGTGAATAATAATGCATTAAATAAATATTTGTTAATATTTATTCACCCAATTTTGGCACCCAGGCTTGTGGAAAAGTCAAGAAAAGCAAAGGAGAATAAATCAATTGGAAATAGAATTCCAAAATTAAATAAATTTAATTTATTTAATGCAGCCCCTTTTGAGAAGGAATTAATACTTTTTAAAGTATTAAATGATTATATTAATTCCTATTTTCAGTGGCTATGGTCAAAGCACACTGTGAAGTTTAAGTGAAGTGCTGTGTGAAGGATTAAATTGGATTAATTTAATTTATTGGATGGCTGTCCTTAAACATGCTATTTTAAAAAGAGAAAAGCATGATTTTTAATTAATTAATTGCCTTTAATTGTTAGGGAAATTATTAATTATAGAATTATGAAGGTTATATAAGCATAGGCAGCCATATGGGTGAATTATTTAATTCACAGGTAAAGAATTGCAGCCAAGAGGAAAAGTGCGCCCCCATTAAAGGAAGGATTTTGTTCAGACAAAGTGTTAACAAGGCTAAAAGCTTCCAGATTTGGCTCATGCATTAGAGGAGGTTGATCTTTGTCTGCATAATTGTTTTCACAGGTGTTACAAGAGCTCAGGTGTTGATTGAAAGGATTTATGTTCTCTTTATGTGTAAATTAAACACCAATTTTTGGGGCAGCAGGCTTGAAAAGTGCATATTTTTATAATTTAAATTCACTATTTATTCTCCGGTGGCCATTTTTGTCTGAATAAATTACAGGAATTTATTACAGGTGCTTTACAAAGGAAAATGAGCTTTTATCAATGTCCAATACATTGCATATATCTTCCGAATCTGAAGAATTGTCTAGATTTGCACCAGTATTGAAGAAATCTGGCCAAGTAAGAAGAAAAATAATTATTCAGACGAAGATAGACAAAGCTATGGCGAAGAAAGATGAAAAAGAAAGCACAACGGAGTCATGCATCACTTCTAAAATTACAGATACTGGAGACAGATCTAGGCTCGAAATCTCTTGCTGAATTAATAGATAAATCCAGAGCAGGAAAGACTTCACTCATGCGTGCAAGAGAAACTTCACCCATGCGTGCAAATTAAAAGCAGTGGAATTATTCGAGTTGCAGATTTTCCATCCATAGCCCAGTTGCCAAAGTTTGCAGATGCAGATGCAAATCCATATCCAGATGCAGATGTAGATGCAAATCCATATGCAGATCCAAATCCAGATCTCATAGTTGCAAAAGCTTCCGGCACAAAGGCTTCATCCTCATGTTTCGAATGCAGCCCATGAAGAAGTCAGTGCGTGGAAAATTCCTTCCAAGATCTTGTGCATGTGCTCTCATCTTCCAGTTGAAGCCTTCATTGAATTTTCATTCACCCCTAGTGCTTTCCAGAATTGTTAATTGCTCATATGCAATTAAAAATAAGGATGATGAGTTATTTATGACCAACCTTGCACTAATGCATGTACAACAAACGAACTGCAAAAGCTTCAAGGATAAAAGAGAAGACAATGTGGAGGTAAAATTTCAGCTTGCTTTCAATTCCAACTGCTTGCAATTCTAGCCTTTTTCCAGATCCAGCTGCTTCCAAATCCAGTTTGAATCAGTTGCATGCAGACATGAAAAAGGATAAAGTCAGCTTTCCTCTTCCTTCTTATTTCCTCCGACAAAGTAATTGAGCGATCAATTAAATTATACAACTTACGTGATTGGTTTAAAAGCCATTACTTGAAGAAGTCAATTACTTGGAGATAGGTGGTAGGCGTACAAAATAGAAGGTTCTATTTTCAGTTGCAAATCATACATGTCATGCAAAGAGGAATTCCAGGAAGGAGATTGCCAGTTGTTTCTTTTTCGACTTCCTCATGTGCCAGTTCAACTAAAGCTTCCAGCTTATAATTGCCCCTCTACATTCTATAAGTAGAGGAAGAACCTTCGGGTTAATCATCAATTAGAATTTGTAAGCAGCAATCTTGTGTTTTAGACTTTGTGTTGAACCCCTGAGAGCAACTTGTAGCAGAGGAATACAAAGAAGTAGGTTTCCGGAGAACTTTGTGTCATGGTGTACTGTGTTTCTTACTTTTAAATCTTAGATCTTTTAAGTAAACTTTGTGTTATTTTAGATCTGGATCTAGAGCTGCCTTTGCTTTATAATTCTGTGTGTTCAAATCTATTAAATTTCTTCTATGTGCATGCAATTAGCTCTGCTATCTAATAATTGGGATGCACATCTTCCCCATTTCTTCTCTGTAATTCCTTTACTTCCTTCTTCTATAATTTTCCTTTCTTAAACAGCTGTTTACTTGCTGCAGAACTTCTTAGTTATGGTTCATGAACTAAGTGGTTAAAGTAAAACCCCTGATAGATAATAACACATTTATACTGACAAATCTGACACGGGAGCCTCATCGGTTAAATGAGGGAGATTTATCTCATGACTGCCTAAGTTTTGTGCTATGTAGAAAATCTAGCCAACAGTTTTTGGCGACTCCGCTGGGGAACAACTATATTTGCATATCAAAGCTTATCTTTTGAAGATTAGAGTGTTTTCCATACAAATCTCAACCTAGCTGAACGTCCATTCACCCGATCCGTGAAGGCACAAGGAAGGACTGATCATTTCTTTCGACTGCAAGAGCAATTCAATTTCAATCATCCTCCTCAAGTTAGAAGCCGCAGATCTAGTCTCTCACCAGGAAGGAGAGTGCACGCTCAACCAGATCTGGATCATCTTCAGCATAATCCGGCAGCTAGAATTATTCATCAAGTCTACTCTTGGAGAGGATGTGCCCCGTTTATCATGCTGAACCAAAACCCACTTGCCCCTGCAGCACCTGTTCCATGGGGCTGCAGCGTTTGGACCTCTGAATCTGACTCCTCCTATGCATGATCTACCTAAAGGGACGAGAAACCTAATTTTGTCGAAATTCTTTGGTGATGGCAAGCAGAATCCAGATGACCACTTGGCTACGTTTTTCATATCCTTTGGAGTGCTTGCAGTCAAACATGAAGATGTATCTGTCAGACTCTTCATAGAGACTCTGTATGACTTGGCTGGAGAATGGTTCTACTGGCTAGCTCCTGGCACCATAACCAACTGGGCTACTATGCGGGATGCGTTCCTTGCAAAAGATTCAAGGCAGCTGAAGATTCCAGCACTTTGATAACCCAACTGACTCAGTTGAAGAAGGAACCACATGAGCACATGCGGGATTTTATTGCAAAATTCCAAAGATTACTATACAAAATTTTGGCTTCTGCTTCTATGAATGATGAGAATCAAAAGGTGTTCTTCATCAATGCTTTGCTTCCTGAAGTAAGCTATCAACTGCGAAGAGCACGTCCTGCTGATTTGTTAGCAGCTCAAAACATGGTGATTGAAATTGAAGACGACCTCATCATGGCTGGAAAGATAAAGAGAAACACTTCTAGAGCTGAAAGTTCATCCTCTGCTAATACTTCCGATTCACTACTGCAAAAGTTAGCAAATGAGATGATGTAGATGAAGAAACAAATGGCTTAAATGGCTCAGGGCAACAACACTGCCCCTGCTCAAAATTTCAACAACAACCGGAACCGCATTGTTGGTTCCCAAAGATTAGCAATTGAAGCTGCTCCCAGAAACAATGTGGAGATGAATGAAGAAGACCAGGAAGGTGATGCTGATCAATTCAAGAATGATGATTTTGTAGCTCCTGCTGGTGACTCCAACATTAATTTCCTAAACTAAAAATCTGAACATGACGATGAGAAACTTGATGAAGATGATCATGGTCATACATATGCAGTACTTACAAAATCACAAACTCGTCAAGCTGAGGCATTAACTAATGAACAAAGAAGGGGACAGCCCTTTACCCTCTTCCTTAGCTCCTAGAGATAAGAATGCAAGTTCTTCATCTCAACCACAGGAGGAAGCCACTCAGGTATCTGAATCTATTCCTTCCCTCGACGATGTTGATCATGCCAAGAAAACTAAAGTTCAAATGTCAGAAGCCGAATCCCTAAGAGCTTTTCCTGAGCAGTTAAATATGCTAGTCAAATATGTACAATCACCAGGACAATCCAACACATCAAAAGGCCTTTTGCCTAAGCCCAAGGATACTCCTCCCCAGAACAACACTGCAGTTGTTAAATCCTCACCATCTTCTGAAAGAGTGGAACCATTCTATGTTTCTCTATTGCTTAATGGTTTCAAGTTAAGCAATTGTGTTTTAGATTCGGGTGCTTCTGATAATATCATACCAGCTAAAGTTGCAGATGCTCTTGGGCTTACCTTGACGAAGACCATAAAAAGGTGCTAGTCCATGGAGAGGCAAGTCCCTTTAATCGGAAAAATCAAAGATACACAAGCTGTTCTGGTAGCTTTTCCTGACAAAAGATTACAGATGACAATTTTAATTACAGATATTCCTGTCTCCTACGGGATGTTGCTAAGCAGAAACTTCTGCAAAGTGCTGGGAGGAGAAGTAAAGATGGATTGGTCCTGTGTGCATATTCCTATCAAAGGGCTTAACCATAAGTTGGATCCGGAAAAGAAGTCCAGGTACACGATTACAAAATCTGAGGATCCTAGATCTCAGATTCTTTTTCAGGAATCTGATCGTGGGGTCTATTTCTTGGAAACGGATAAAGACATTCTAGAGAAAGAATTTCAACCAGAGCCAGAGACAACAAAAGAAGAAGAAAAAGTTTGGACTCTGGAGTTTAAAGGCACATGTTGTTCTTTTGGATCAGGAGCTGGTGCTATGTTAATATCTCCAGATCATGAGGTGTTTCCATACTCCTGCAAGCTGATGTTCGAGAACACTAATCATACGGCAGAGTATGAAGCATTGCTTCTAGGAATGGAGCAAGCTAAGAAGAAAGGAGTAAAAATCCTCAAAGCCCAAGGAGATGCTGATCTTCTAGTAAAGTAGGTTCGAGGGCAAAGTCAATTCAAAAGAGATAAGATGGAGCATTACAGAAATAAAGTGCTTTTCGCCACATTCAATTTTACAGCCTTCTCTATTGACTTCATTCCAATAAATCAAAACTCCAAGGTAGATTCTTTGGCAGTCACAGCTGTACTATGGAATCCAGATAAACCAGCGTCCATATTCAGACAAGGAAACTATAAAGTGGAGATGGTCTACCACCCCAGAGTCCCTGAACAAACATCTGCATGTCTGCATGTTGAAGGAAGTAATTCACCACTATGACAAACAGTCAAAGGAAAAGTTGATCCAGGTTATGATGACAGTAGTGGAGTAGTCCAACCAAAAGGTAACAAAATCCCCAGGGGTTTAGTTTCCTTAGTGGAGACTTTCAACAAGTATGATCAGTACCTGAAGAAGAACAAAGAATATGGTGATAGTTCTTCCTCAGAAATGCAGCAAATAAATCTGGGAACGGAGAAAGTTGAATCAACTTGCCCACCACGGAGAGAAAAAAGGATGAACCACCACCAGATGAAGTTGATAATGACTTCCCCAGAGTCTTTGACAAGAAGGCCAAAGAAAGGAAGTTCAAGATCAGAGATTGGGTACTCTGGTGGAACAAGAGACATGAACCGAAGGGCATGCATAACAAATCCGAGTCACTCTGGAAAGGGCCCTTCGTAATCAAAAGAATTGCCAGAATGGACACTTTCTTCCTTGCCTACTGGAATGGAATTGAGTTACCACTGCCTTTCAACGGGCATCATCTAAAACTGTTCATCAACTGAAGAAGCAGGGTAAACCTGTATGTACATAAATAAAACTTTGTTTGTTTTTCCTTGTTTTTTTTTTGTTTTTGTGTTGTGTTTGTTTGCCTAACCTCGTGCCCAAAACACAAGACATGAAACTAGAGATGCTGGGATCTCATCTTTTCCCTTGTCATTCTGACAGAGAAAAAGATGTCCACAGACGGAGCCAACTGGTGTCATCCAGATTTCATTCTGAAATCTACGACTACCCTATTCAAAAAAATTTCGTACTTTTAAAATAATGGGTCGTTTTGTGTTTTTATTGCCTGAAAGTTCTTGTATTGCGTCAATATATTCCCAAAGATCCATATTAACCTTTTTCGCCAAATACCCAGATGCCCAAAGTTGTTATATTCTGTCGTCAGAATTTTTCTGCGAGAAATTTGTATTTAATTATTTTGAGCCCCGTATGAGGCTATTTGCGCTCCGTTTTAACTCTATTATGAGTGAATATGTTATTATTCCTATGTGCCAGAAGCGTTTTAACTTATTTTAAGTTTTGGGCTTTATTTGTAACTTTTGGCAATTTTTTGTGTTTTTGTGGTGTTCCGTTTCGTTTTTCTGTGAAATTTCTCTCGGAGCAATTCCTTTGCCGGGTAAGCCCGATTTTTGGCTTGGAGCAGCTGGAAAATATATACACACATTATGCCCGGAGGAAGTTGCCATCAGAGGTCCAGATCACTGGGAAAAAGCGAAGTCATGCACATAAAAGCCCCTGCGGGGATGGGCGCATTTTTGGAAAACAAATGATTTAAGCTGCGATAGGAAAAATATAAGCCACAGGCCAGTGGGATTTTATTGCTTGCCTTGCAGGGTACTTTTTCCCATGATATAAAATTCACTTAAGCTGCAGTGGGAAAATTAGAAGCAGCAGGCAAGGGTGGGACTTTTATTGCCTGCCTTGCAGGGTACTTTTTTCCCATGATATAAAATTCACTTAAGCTGCAGTGGGAAAAATAGAAGCAGCAGGCAGGTGGGAATTTTGTACCTGCTTAGCAGGGTACTTTTTCCGGGTGATATAAAATCCACTTAAGCTGCAGTGGGAAAGTTAGATGCTGCAGGTAGGCGGGAATTTATTGCCTGCCTTGCTGGGTAAAAATTCCCATGATGATAATAAAAGGAAACGTGACTTAAGTGAAATCATGGGATTTTAGTGTCTGCCTTGCAGGGTTAATAATCCCATTGTCAAAGTCAAATCACTTAAGTGGATCACGGGATTTCCGGTGCCTGCCTGCCAAGATAAAGAATCCCATTATGAAAAAATTCTTTAAAAATAGAATTACTATTATGCAAAAAAGTGCGCCCCACTTTGGGTGAGAGAATAAAAGGATTAAATTGATTATTTTAATTAATCTTTCCTCTCACCCAAGTTTGGCGCCCAAGCTTGGAGGAATAGTCAACAAAAGTCAAAGGATGGAATAAAAGAATTGGAATTAGAATTCCATTAAATTTAATTTATTTAGTGGCTGCCCTCTTCCTCTCAAAAAGTGCGCCCCATTTGGGTATTATTTAATGTTTTTTAAAGCATTAAAACATTAAATTAATTCTTATTTTCAGTGGCTATGGTCAAAGCACACTATGAAGCTTAAGTGAAGTGCTGTGTGAAGGATTAAATTGGATTAATTTAATTTATTGGATGGCTGTCCTTAAACATGCTATTTTTAAAAGAGAAAAACATGATTTTTAATTAATTAATTGCCTTTAATTGTTAGGGCAATTATTAATTATAGAATTATGAAGGTTATATAAGTAAGGGCAACCATATGGGTGAATTAATTAATTCATAGGTAAAGAATTGCAGCCAAAAGGAAAAGTGCGCCCCCATTAAAGGAAGGATTTTGTTCAAACAAAGTGCTAACAAGGCTAAAAGCTTCCAGATTTGGCGCATGCATTAGAGGAGGTTGATCTTTGTCTGCATAATTGTTTTCACAGGTGTTACAGGAGCTCAAGTGTTGATTAAAAGGATTTATGCTCTCTTTATGTACAAATTAAACACCAATTTTTGGGGCAGCAGGCTTGAAAAGTGCAGATTTTTATAATTTAAATTCACTATTCATGCTCCGGTGGCCATTTTTGTCCTGAATAATTTGCAAGAATTCATTACAAGTGCTTTACAAAAGAAAACGAGTTTTTATCAATGTCCAATACATTGCAAATATCCTCTGAATCTGAAGAATTGTCCAGATCTGCACCAGTTATTGAAAAAATCCGGCCAAGTTAGAAGAAAAAGAATTATTCAGACGAAGATAGACAAAGCTATGGCGAAGAAAGATGAAAAAGAAAGCACAACGGAGTCATGCATCACTTCTAAAATTACAGATACTGGAGACAGATCTAGGCTCGAAACCTCTTGCTGAATTAATAGACAAATCCAGAGCAGGAAAGACTTCACTCATGCGTGCAGGAGAAACTTCACCCATGTGTGCAGATTAAAAGCAGTGGAATTATTCGAGTTGCATCTTTTCCATCCATAGCCCAGTTGCCAAAGTTTGCAGATGCAGATGTAAATCCATATCCAGATGCAGATGCAAATCCATATCCAGATGCAGATGCAGATGCAAATCCATATGCAGATCCAGATCCAGATCTCATAATTGCAAAGGCTTCCGGCAAAAATTCATCCTCTTATTTCAAATGCAGCCCGTGAAGAAGCCAGTGCATGGAAAATTTCTTCCAGGATCTTATGCATGTGCTCTCCAATCTTCCAGTTGAAGCCTTCATTGAAGTTGCATTCACTCGGAGTGCTTTCCAGAGTTTTTAATTTCTCATATGCAATTAAAAATAAAAATGATGAGTTATTTACGGCGAACATTGCACTGATGCATGTACAGGAGAAGAATTGGAAAAGCTTTAAGGATAAAAGAGAAGACAAGGCAAAGGCAACACCCGTAAGCAAGTTTACAATCCATCTCACTTCCAGATCCAACTTGTTGTTTCTAGATCCAGCCATTTCCAATTCCAACTTGTTGTTTCCAGATCCAGCCGTTATCCAATTCCAGCTTGTTTCCAGATCAAGCTTATTTCCAGATCCAATTACTCCCAGGTCCAGTTTGGTGAGAATCAAAGGCAAAAGAATCAGCTGCATGCAGACATGAAAAAGGACAAGACTGTCAGCTTTCCTCTTCCTTCTTCTTTCCTCCGACAAAGTAATTGAGCGATCAATTAAATTATACAACTTACAGTGATTGGTTTAAAAAGCCATTACTTGAAGAAGTCAACTACTTGGAGATAGGTGGCAGACGTGCAAAATAGAAGATTCTATTTTCAGTTGCAAATCATGTATGTCATGCAAAAGAGGAATTCTAGGAGGGAGATTGCTAGTTGTTTCCTTTCCGACTTTCACATGTGCCAGTTTAACTAAAAGCTTTCCGACTTGTAATCGCCCCTTCTACATTCTATAAGTAGAGGAAGAACCTTCGGGTTAATCATCAATCAGAATTTGTAAGCAGCAATCCTTGTGTTCTAGACTTTGTGCTGAAACCCTTGAAAGCAACTTGAAGCAAAGGAATATACAGGAGCAGGATTTCCGGAGAACTTTGTGTCACGGTGTATTGTGTTTCTAGCTTTCCAATCTTAGATCTTTGAAGTAAACTTTGTGTTATTTTAGATCTAGATCTAAAGCTGCCTTGTGCTTTATAATTCTGTGTGTTGATATTTATTAAGTTTCTTCTATGTGCATGCAATCAACTCTGTTATCTATTGATTGGGATGCACATCTTCCCCATTTCTTCTCTGTAATTCCTATAAAATTCCCCTCTTCTATAAATATTTCCTTTCTTTAAACAACTGCTTACTTGCTGCATAACTTGTACAGCTATATGGTTCATGAGCTGAACAGGCTAAAGTAAAACCCCATGATAAATACTAGCATATTTATAATTGAAAAATCTAACATGGGAGCCTCATCGAGTAAATAAGGGAGATTTATCTCATGACTGCCTAGGTTTTCAGCAATGCAGAAAATCTAGCCAATAGTTCCAGTTCTTGCTCGACCCTAGATGATCTTATGTTTGACCCACTAGCCTAGACATGGTTGAGTGTATATTTGTACAGATTCTTGGCAGATTTGTAGGTCATTAATGCTGGGTCCCTCAAATTGCTCAAAGTAGGGTTCGTGCCTCCTCCCTTGCTTCAGCCGTTTATGCTTTCTTCGTACTAAGGACTTCTGTATATTGTAACACTTCTCATTTGAAAAGGGGAGCCTTTAGTGATTGCCAGGGAACACCTATGTCAAAATTTGTTTCCCATGTCCAATTGATGTTGATTATTGCTTATTTTAGACCTGATTAGTAGCCTTATGATGCCTCATAGACCACACCAAAAACACATAATGTTCAGTGTTGCATCTTAAAGAGCAATACAAATGTCGTGCGAAGTGGCCCAATCGGTTGTAATTCCCACATTGGACCATAGGTCTACCTTAGTCATCTACTAGATGCGGCTACCTCCCTTTCATGTTTTGTTCATCCTGTGCATGTATTCCATCGGTCTGCTTATTCCCCATGTGATAGCCTTGGTGATGCTCCCATGGAGTTGCCTAATGGTGGCTTTAGATTTGAGGTTTGTGTCAGGTGGTGTTATGGGTTCTCCTTGGGCGAGAACTTGGGAACCCTAGTTTCATCCTCCCTTCACAGAGCATCTCACCCCTTTCCTTCTCTGGTGTATCACCACTTTAGTGTAGGCTTTCTTCAAACTCTCTTTTTCTCTCTAGTTCCTTGGAATGGTTAGATTAGGATAGTTTAGTTTTTTCTTGCATTAGAGTAGCTTGTGGCAGGTAGTTTATGAATAAAAACCAGATT
The DNA here is from genome assembly GCA_019776745.2 of Taxus chinensis. Classification (NCBI taxonomy): domain Eukaryota; kingdom Viridiplantae; phylum Streptophyta; class Pinopsida; order Cupressales; family Taxaceae; genus Taxus; species Taxus chinensis. The sequence continues at coordinate 134,248,747 of CM034154.1, read as the reverse complement.
TCTCTAGAAGATCATCTTAGGTTTGCAAGTCCCATAGCTTGAGATATGATCCAATGCTATGCAATCACACCAAATGCCCCACTTTAACCACTCACAACCAAGCCATTCGGGGGTGTTGTGATTTTGCACTAATAACTACAAGGACCATGGGAACACATTTGATCACTCCTAGTGACCTAGCCCTTGTGCTCAGTTTTTAAAATTCTATGACAATTATTGATAAGAAAGCTAGTGTGGGTGGTAGAGTAGTGACAGATAGATTTTTCTTTTTGGTAAGTTCAGGAGTTAATTAGATAGCACATTCATCTATGATAGCCCAGATGTTGTCTGTACTATTTGGGGGTCTGGTTAGAGTTATATTTTCTAGCGTGTCATCTGCACAAAACATGGGCACATAGAATGTTGGTATTACATCTAAGAGTAGTACAACTTTATAGAAAGTGGGGGTTCATGTTTAATACAAATTTTGGAACACAAGTCAACACATCCTCTGGTCCGCTACCCACTATAGCAAGGGAATCAAGAGGATCAGGTGGTTTAGGATCTAGTGGATTTGGAGGTGGAGGTAATACAAGTTTTGGATCTAGTGGGAATGCTCCGTACTAATCCCAATAAGTTTATTTCGATATGTCCCTTTTCCTACCAAAGTATAAAGGAATTGAAGATGAAGTTGAGAACATGCATATGTGTGAGATACTATGGTGTGCTAAGAGGATTATAACTCCTAAGCATAAGGCAAGTCAATTTGCTACTACTTTGTAAGGGCGTGCACATAGTTGGTACAAGAAGTATGATCCAAACAAGACTTGTGTAGATTATATAGTGCCGCGTGATGATTTATTAGTGGATTTTCATATACCTGAGATTGAGTAGAAAAACATCAGCACATTGAAGGACATCAAACATGGAATGACTAAGAGAATTAGGGAGTATGATGCACACTTAATTTTTTTTTTTATCAAATGTGTCTCGTGATATTCACCCCAGTCAGTGTGCTCAATGGTTTGTTGAAGGTTTGATCACTCCTTTCAGAAGGGCACTCTCACACAAGACTTTTACAGATACACATGAGGCACTTGAGGTAGCTTATAACACTAAGGAAGTTGGAAGCATAAACACTAGAATTAGCCTTGTTAACCATTTAACCTACCTTGAAGGAAATATGTCAGACAATTTTTTTTAAAAATTCCTTGTATAAAAAAATTATCCAAGGCTGAAATATCAAATTTTTCTATCTTTGGACTTCAGAGAATTTTCTCTTTTGGAGTTTTATTGCTCGGATTTGGGGTTACTTTTTGACTCTCCAAAGTCTGAAACCCTGAAATTCTAAAAATTCAGACTTTTAGGTTTCGGAACTTTTGGCCCTATTTTGTTTAAATCCCTCTCAGACTTCTGAAGTCTGAAATTCTAAAAGTCCAAAATTTTAGACTTTGGGATTTCAGGTTTTGGAATTCTCCAAGTCATTTTTAGGATTTTTACTTTAACAACTTCTGAAGTCTGAAAGTCTGAGAATCTAAATTTTCAGACTTTCGGGTTTCAGAATTTTCCATTGCCAATTTGTTTTTTCATCTCCCAATCTCCGAAGTTTGAAACCCTAAAATTCCAAATTTTGGGCTTTCGGGTTTCAGACTTAGGAGGTTCTCTGCACACTTAATTTTTCACCTACCTCCGTACAGATCAAATTTCTGCCATTAATATCATGTTTTCTATTTAAACTCATTTTTTTACTTGTCATTTTTGCCTGACACATTTGCTTTGGTATTCCGTTTCTTGTACTTTACAACATATTTTTCAAGGTATGGTAATTTGTTTATTTTATTTTTGGTTTAAGGTATTTTTCTTTGTTTCCCTCTCATTTTGTTTTCTCTTTGGTCTTCCTCTATGTATTTTTTGAAATGTCACCCCTTTGTTCACCATGTTTCACATTTTGAGTTTTCTTCAGGTATTCAGAGTTGTTCGAAGGATCTTCTCGAGTCTCCCATACTTATCAATTTTCATTTTTCTGAGTTTGGGAGTTAATATTGTTTGGGAAGGTCCTTTTCCTTTTTTTAGAGAGACTTGTTTGGAGACTTTTTTCAGATATTTTTTTCAGAACACGGTTAAGATTAAATTGTTTAGAGATTTCAGTTCAGGAAACTTGTTTGGGAAACTTTTTGAAGAATATTTTCAGAAACTTCTGGCTTTAGAGATTTCAGTTTGGATAAATTTTTCAAATATTTCTGTTTGGAAAAAAATTTCAGAGATTTCTTTTGGAAAAATTGTTCAGAAAATTTCTTTCAGAGTTTCTGACTTCGGTGATTCTTTTCAGAACTTTTTAGTTTGGGAATTTAGAATTTATTTCATTCAGTTTTTCAAAATTTCTTTAACTTCAGCTTCCAAATCACAGGGAGTTATGTTTTCTTTCACTTCAAAAGGAAAAGAGAAGATGAAGTACTCATTTCTTGGGGTTGCTCCTCACTCTTGCCTGTCTTCCAACTTAGGGAACATAGGGGACACTGACCTAGGACAAATTGATTTTCAAGATTTCTGGGAAAGATTAAAGGATCCAAACAAGAAACCATAGATACAAGCCATCTACAACATTGGGCTTGCCCTTGAGGCCAATTTTTCCACATCCATGCATTTTCTAGATTTTGTTTTAGCTGTACCAGCCCACTTTGACAAGGATTCCATGTCAATCAAAGATGACGATGATAAGGTAGTCATATTTTTTGACCCAGACTTCTTCAAAGATATTCTCAAACTTCTGACATTTAAGATTATGGCACAATTTCTCTAGAGTTAGCAGTGGAGCATTGGGACAAGAAAGAGGAAGTATGCTCAAGGATCATGATGAAAACTTATCTGGCCAAGAGCTTCGCCAAACTACCCAAAACTATGCATCCGTCAGATTTTCTTTAGGAGGTCAGTGATCTTATTGTGTTGTTAAGAAGAGTTTCAGTTCTTCCTTATGTAAAGGAATTCCAGGAATGGATGTTTTTATACATTGTGACCATCAAGAAGAATGATGAGTTTATTTGATGGGGGGAGCATATTATTAGCTTCATTTTCTATCAATTGGATAGAGTATCGGACATGAAGGATTTCTACATCACATCCTTCCTAGTGTATGCTACTGTTATGGGATATTTTTTTGGTTTGAATACCAGAGGTGTTTACAGCACTTCCCAAATATATGAATTTTATCCCCAACTCACTCTAGATGAGGGAAGCAGGCATTTCCGTAGAGTCAACGATGCTTTCTTTGCTATCATCCTCTATCATTTTGATAAAGAACTATATAATCAGAGGATTTTCGATGAAGCTTTCAAGGAAGTGTGGGAATGGGGAGAAATCTACTTTCTAGTTTCCTACATTCACCTATATTTGGATTCTGAGTTTCATAGGTGCCCCAAGGAAATTGCAAAGGTGCCCCACTGAAAAATGGATTCGATTGGAATTGGTTCGAAAGTTATTGGATTATCATCAAATCCAAAATAAGTGTCAAAAATTGGGAATGTATTTCCCTATTTTAATTAGAAGATACTCTTGCCCAAATATTCATAAGGCTAAAATGTTGATGCAAGAAATGGCTGAGGTAACCCTAGCAGACCTTTCATCCACGGACTAATTTTGATTATTGGGGTAAGTTTGGGGAAACAGGTTGGTCCAGTGCCCATGTGCCCCAATTGGAAGATATTATGGATTCATTGTCAGGGATGAATACATCGTTCGATAAAGAGATTATGAAATATTGACCCTTGACGAGGTTTGGCAATTTGGTTTGGCCAATGTGCCAAAGGACATGCAAGACAGTGATGAGGTTTTGGATTCATCATAAAAGGATGATAATGTTGCCAATCAACCACTGTCCATGGATTGATTGGTATGTGGAAGAATGCAACAATACAAAGGAGAGGGTAGGACCCATTTTAAAGAGGACTTTCAGTTGGTTGGTCACCTTGGGAATCTCACCCAAAGGGGAAAATCATCCTAAAAATACAGGAGCTATACCAGATAATAAGCCAACAAACACCCACTAAGGGAAAAAGGTCGACTCAAAAGGCTCCTACAATCCGAAAGAAGATTTCATTTGTTGTTGGTAGCTCATCTCTCTCCAAGGTTTCTACTCCCAAGACAACGCCCCCTGCAGTGCCTGTGAAAGAAATGGTTGAAGTCAGTGACTCTCCTAGTATCTTCCAAGATCCATCACATCATATTCTTCCTCCATCTATACCTTCAAACATCAGTTCCTTCCACTTCCACAACCATTTCTTCTTTCCCATCCCCTTCTATGGCCCAAGTATTCTCCTCACTTTTAATTCTATCAGCTGGGGAAAATATTGGGTCAACCATTTCCTCTTCACTTCCTTTAACACTTCCATTTTCTTCAATCATACCCCCTAGTATCGTTCTATCAACTCCTATGGTTGTCCTAACATCCACACCATCCATCATTTCTACTTCTGCTCAAATAATGGTTAGGGTTTCTAGTGATCTTGTTTTGACCAATGTTTCAGGTATTGGATCTGTTGCTCCATCTTCATCAACTTTAGCCATCCCTGAATGGTTGTTTAGGAAAAATTCCAAGAAGAAGAAGAAGGTTCCTCTGAGAAATGTTATAGATCTCACCATATTAGTGCATATTCCCAAGAGACAGTCCAAGAGACCAAGAACCATGTCAAGTCTAATGGTTAACCCATCTAGAGAATGGGTGATAAAGGTTACCACCCCCTTTGAGGAAAAAACTAAAGAAACAATCATAGATGCGGATTACCAGATTTCAAAATTCTCATTGGGGAAGGCTACTCATGAAGGAGCCAAGAAAGATGTGCACACTGCTCTTGGGGCCCTTTTGGAGAAATATGACAAATGATAAGGCCACCAAGGATGAGCTCAAAGCCAAGGTCGAGCAGCTCACTGCATTGTTGCGTAAAGTAACCAACCCACTCCATCTAATGAAGTCTCAACTACTACAACTATGAAAATTTCATCTGCAATCGATGATATTTCTTATCACGAGCTCAAAAAGCTAGGCCAGAAAGGGAGATCAGTGAGTGGATGGATGGAGAAAATTTTGTAGGAAGCCAATCCTTTAATCAAGGAAGTAGTTGAAATATATAATGATCTGCAGGTTGCAAAAACCACCATTTCCAAGATGGATGAGGCCTTTTCTAAAGATAATAATAATCTAAATTTAAATTTGGCAACATGGAGTGAGATCAGAGAAGAGGATCCAGACTTGCTTCTTCAGGAAGAGGTGATCGATGATGTCTTGAAATTATTTGAATATCAAAAGGCCATATAATTCCAGTGTCAATTATTGTAGGATTTAATTAAGAAGTTGGAGGAGAAATGAGTGGAAATCACATATGCCCTGAATGAAATCTCAGAGGAGTTTGATATTTCCAATTACAAATTATTCAATTAAAATATCGATGCTCTTCCTGAAGATCAAATTAAGGGAAATTTCAAGGATTTGGTGAAGCATGATGATGAGGTAAACAAAACTTTCAATAGTGACTTCATTGACCGATTGGTCTTGTGCCAAAATTTCATAGGGAGAATCAAGAAAGTTATGAATAAACTTCAAATATTTCTAGCCTGGATTACAAAGGAGATCGAGATAGCAGATGTAGTGAATCACTACGCATGTAGGGCTAGAGATGAAGAAATTTAGAGGATTATCAAGTGCTTCATTAATTACAAGTACCAAATGGTTGTGTGGTAAGAAGGACAGCAGAAACTTGTAGGTGGAGATGGTGTAGTTGAACCAGGCTAAAGCAGAGTGGCCATAAAAGGACAAATCCAAGCTCTAGATTGGTCAAAGTTGCAAGGTTGAATGAGTCAAACCCTTGTAACAAATTATCTATTTTCATGGGAGCATGTTCCCTTAATTTAATGACATTTCTATTTTTAGAAAAATGTTAGTTAAGGGCCGAGCTGTAATGGCTCAGCCTAAGAACTTATAAATAGTTGAATGCTTCAAGTTAGTAGGGATAGAGATTATTTTTTGAGAGGAGTTACTCTTCAATCTTGGAAGAGAGCTTTAGAGATTCTAAGAAACCTTTTAATTATATTCAGAGTTACACCTTGCTGTTGAAAATCTGATTTATTGTGTTTAATGGTTAGTCAGTGTTTACTCTGTGAATTTACAATTCCTTAGTGAGAGTTATTATCTTACCTTTATTTCCAGTTATCTATTTCATGTTGTGAAGGAATAATGATACTATATTTTATGTCATTTGTGAAAATCATATTTTCCTTCTGTATTAATTTTATGTCATTATCATCCCTAGTTGCAGAAATAGATGTTTGATATATGCATGTGTGGTTTCCTCATGATAAATTAATTGTGTGTTGAATCCAATTTGATCTACCCTTATGCATACTCAAGTTTAACAAAGGAACATTTGTCCCTGGTTTGTGGTATTTCGTACCCTTTCTAGTTGCGATAGGTGAAGGTGGTCAATGATTCAAGCATCCCTCTCACATTAACCCTTATAGATGTTAAACATCCTTTAATTTGGTGCATCACCACTTCTAGTATATGGTTTATTTCTTTGCAAAATCTCTTTCCCTAATCCCATGAAATGTTAGCATAGGTCTAGTTAGCCATTTTTCCTACATTAGAAGTAGTATTGTGTTTAGTTTAGGAAGAGGAATTCAACCTTCTCCAGAGGTTCACCTCAAGCCCAAGTCCCATAGCTTGAGAGGTGATCTCATGTGTTCCAATCACACCGAATGTCGTGATCTATTTTGAGGCTATTCGGGGGGTGCAGTGATTTGCTGACAACAATTTTTGGCACGCCCAGTGGGACTGAGTTGGTACTTCTCTTCTCATTCCATTAACCTAAAAGTACCTGGAGACTCCATCTCTCTAGATTTCAAAGTTCAGTACAATTAACTTATGTGAAGAATTCAAATAAGAGATTCTTCAAGGAAAGAAAACTATAAACATATAGAGCTTTCATTGTCTCCCTCAAAGAGAAGAGGAATAAACCTTTTAGTATCACCAGTCACTGCTTTACCTCATAGAGGGCATTCGAATCCTCTTGAAGGACATTTTACTCCACTGAGACACAATCAAATTTTGAACGTCATGGCAGCCAATGCTTGTCCTCCTTTCAACGCTAGCAGTCCTTTGTTGTTAGCACAAAGAGACTCCATACCAATAACTGGCTTAAAAATTTTACCATTTTACACTGGGGAGACTAATGTTTCACCTTGGGAGCACATACTAGATGTAGCTAAAATTTTTGCGGTACACAATATTACAGAAGACAACATGGTAGTTTGAATCCTGGAAACTTCATTCAAAGGTAGAGCACTTCAATGGTTATGGAGTTTAACTGCCAGATCTATTACCACTTGGAATGAGTTACGCACAAATATTTGTAAGTAGTTTGAGGAAAAAAATGATATTCTCTCACTTGTGGAACAATTCCATACTATCAAGCAGTCTCCTCAAGAGTATATGAGTGATTTCAACCTCCATTTTGACAAGACTTAGAAACAAATCCCAGCACTCGTAAGGCCATCTCCAGAGAGCACATTTCTATATTACTTATGGGCATTGAATAGTGATGTCATTATCATGATTCAATCCATGGGGGGTACCATTATTCCTGATGCTTACAAAATTGTCGTAAGAGCTGAAAATTTCTTGATTCAAGTAGGTAAAATTGATCCTAGACCTCCCATACATGTGTTTATAGAGCTTGTAGGAAAATAGCTAGTTATTTCCCCCATTCCAGCAACTTTTAGTCTGATAGCTATGCATGTGTCCAATCCCTCAAATGATCTGGATGAGGTAAAGTCACTATTATAAACTTTCAGGAATGAACTTGTAGTAATGAAGAGGTGGCAGTCCCAGTATGCTCGCTTATTTCAACCCTAATATCAAACGAGCCGTCCTGCATTCCAAGGAAACAATCAGTCACAAAATTAGGTCACAAGACATGCTGCAAATGTAAAATTTTTGAACTTTTCGAATCCTTATGCTGCCAATTATTCTAGAGCTATAGTCCCAGTCTAGAATAACCTCATCCAAGACTATGAATGGTGCTACCCTTGTTCTCAGCCCCATAATTAGAATCTCTACCGAAATGGAGTTTTAAGTCAGGACCTTATGGTCCCAAGCATATCCGCTCTACCTAAATCATCTTCTAGACCATCCACTCCCAAAATTCAAGACCAACCTCCTAATGAAACCACACTACTAAATTGGAAAGCATAAGAATTTTTTGGTTTGAATATTGATGCCTCCACTATAGCATCCAACACATGTTCCAAGAAAAGGGAAATAGATCTACAGTCTTCCAATACTGATCAAGCATCTACTTCTTAGCCCCCAACAAAAATATTTGATGATAAAGGCATGAAAAAGAAATTATCAGAAGTATCCATAGAGTAATCTATAAAGAAGGAGGGGAATTCAAGTGTCACAATGCCCAATGGCATTTTCCAAAAGAGGACCCCAATGCCCTAAAAGGCATTAGCAAAGTGGGAGTGATTATGTTCAACATCATGGAGAAAATGAAGAAGACCAATTTGAGTGTCATGATGTGGGATGCACTCTCAATTCCTTCTCAAAGGAACTTGCTACGGGAGGATTTGAACAACTTTAGCACTACTAATAGAACAACAGGTCAAGAATTAGTGGTGACAACCAACTTATGCCAACCTGAAACAAAAATATATGCTAAGCCCAACAAACCTCCACTATTCTATATCTTGTTGATTATCGGTGACCATTTGGTACACAATTGTATGATCAATTCTAGAGCCAGCAGTTCCATAATACCCAAGCAGGTTGCAAATGTATTGCAAATTCCATATACTCTGATTTTAAGAGGGGTTGTTCAACTAGATGGTACTGCAGTCCAAACTTTGGGGGTCAGTAAGGGGCTTCAGCTTACTATCCACACATGTCTTAGCTTGACATTCACTCAAGACATATATGTCATTGATCTTCCTCCCCTCTTTTCCATTTTATTATCATTGGATTTCACCACAAAAATGGGTGGCTATTTTTCATCAGACTGGTCGCATATAATCCTGAGGACCCGGTATGGGACTAAGGTAACTATAAGGGCAGAACCAATATGTCACAATCACATGGAACCATACTAATCCAAACCCATAAATGGTAACTATGCTATTTGTGACCCCAAAGATGAGGATGCAGATAATGAGCCAACTAATCTCATAGAAGAGGTTCCAGATACAGTTCTCGATGAGGTGAGTATAGATCATCAATATGACCCTTATGCTGATTTATTGGCAAATGAAGAATATGGTATTTTGTTTTTGGAAGAGACTGGATTAGGTACATATTACATTCATGAAGAAGATGCCATTGTACCTAACCTTGTTAAGGAATCAAGCGATACAAACGAACCGTGGCAGATGTTCTTTGATGGCTCATAAAGTAAAAGTGGATCTGGTGTAGGGGTTATGTTAATTTCTCTAGAAGGAAACAAATATTTTTCTTCCTTTTAGTTGCAGTTCAGTTGCACTAATAACATTGTTCAATATGAAGCTCTTATACAAGGATTTCAGCTGGCCCAAAGAAGAGGAATCCAAACCTTGACCGTCTTTGGCAATAGTGAATTGATTGTGCACCAAGTTACAACTTGTAGTGCATCAAAAAATGATCTACTGAGGTCATATAAAAATTAGGTTTGGGATCTGATAGAATATTTTGAGGCTTTCGGAATTCATACAATTCCCAGGAAGTAAAATCAAGATGCTAACAGGATGGCTACTATTGGCTCCTAGTACGATGTACCTACAGACATCATGAAAGAAGAGTAGTATACATTCAAAATGGTGGTTCGTCCTGCAGTACCAAATAATGTGAGTAGTTGGCAGGTGTTTGATAGTGATCAAAAGATTGTTCTCTTCCTACATCAAGAAGTAGAGTTTGCTGCCAAACATCAAGATAAACTTCAAAGTTCTTACAGAGATCAAATTATACACTTGAAAGGAAACAAGCTACCAAAAGTCCTAGTTATATTTGAATCCATCTTCAATTCAGATGATCAAGCTCAACAGAGCACTAATCTGGTGGTAAAGGAGGAGGATTTTGAAGAGATCGAGGTGGCAAGTGAAAAGATTCTAAAAATTGGTAAGGTATGCACTACTCAGGAAAAGAAAGATTTCATCAAATTATGTCAGGAATACCATGATATTTTCACATGGAGCTATAAGTACTTGCGTGGTTTCGATCCTAGATCTAAACTCCAAACTAGTTTGTCAAAAATACTATCGAACTAGATCTGAACTCCAAACTAGTTCGCCAAAAATAGAGGCCAATCAATCCCAAAATTGAGCCTTTGATGAGGAAAGAGCTAACTAAGCTTATTGAGGCCTGCATAATTTTTCCCATTAAGCATTCTTCATGGGTTGCCAATCTGGTACCTGTAAGGAAAAAAAATGGTAAAATTCAGCTGTGTATAGATTTTAGGGATATGAACCGCACCTCATTGAAGGATCACTACCCTCTCCCGTAAATGGATTAAATCCTCCAAACAGTGGTAGGGGCTCAAATATTTTCTTTTCTCAATGGATATTCAGGATATAATCAAATTCTGGTTCAAGAATCTAATCAATTCAAAACAGCTTTCACCACCAAATGGGGCACATACGCTTACAACAAGATGCCCTTTGGGTTATCTAACGTAGAGGATAATTTTTAGAGACCCATTAATATGATCTTGGTTTACCTTGACGACATCATTGTCTACTCTAAACATGCTAAGGATCATATCACTCATCTAAGGAAATTTTTTTGAAGGTGTAGAGATTTTGGTGTCTCATTGAACCCTAAGAAGTGAATTTTTGTAGTGCAGGAAGGAACGTTGTTGGGGCATATTGTTTTGGTAGAGGGATTGTCTTTTGACCCAGCTAGGATTCATTCAATTATGTTCTTATCCCTCCCAAGTCATAAAAAAGGTCTCCAGAGTTTTTTAGGAACTATATATTTTGTACAGAGATTCATTCCTCAGTTTGCTATGTTGGAAAAACCACTAACGACCATGCTTAATAATAATATTCCATTTTCATGGATGAAGGAAGGAAGAGAAATATTTTAATCCATCAAGAAAACTATTTGCCAAGCTCCTACGCTGGTGAATCCCCAGTTTGATAGGGATTTCATTCTTTATGCTTTCACAAGACAGGAAAGTATTTCAGGAATCCTCACCCAACATAATGATAACTTGATGGAGCATCCCATTGCCTTTTTCAATCAATATTTTAAGGAATACAAACTCAAATATTCCTTCATCGAAAAGTAGGAATTTTTTGGTTGGATATTTTGTCAAACCAAAATATGAGGTTCAACCACAGTACATGGGATTAAATCCCTCCTCAAAGATAGGTGAGGCTGCCTGTTTATTTCTAATCTAAAACACGGTAAACAATATATACAGTATTCACACTAATCTAACCATTGGGGGTTGGAATGAAATCCCGAAATCCACATTCATAAATTCAAGGGTATTTCTTTCGTAAATGAACTGGGTCAAAAACTGTTACAATGAAAGAAGCAACACTAGAAAGGAAATGGGAGAAACGTATTTTCTTTCGAGTAAACACAGAGCACGAAATAATCATACGAGTTTTAGATCACAAATATAATGTCTGAAATAATCAGAAACACTAAGATGCTATGCAAAGAATAGCTTAAGATCATGAACATAAGAACACTGTCTTAAGTAAGATATATTCCACAACACAAAGTCTGTAAAACGATATCAATTCCTATTCTTCAAAATGATTGAATGAAAACACAAAGTTTTTCTTCTTTCCAATAGCCCCTAAATATTCCAAAAAATCTCGACCCTTTTGGAATGCACAGCATCCCTTATTTATAACAAAAGAAGTAGAGATAAAATAGGGCAGATCCTAAAAATTAGCGCTTCAACAAGAGTTCTGTTTTGCATGATTCTCACGCAGGAGATCAAGTCAAAACATGATTCAAAAATGTGACGAAACAGAAATGAAAAAGACATGTCGATTTCAAGATTGAAATGACATGAAACGCTGGGACTTAATCTGAATAATCATCTTTTGCTCCTTCCTCTTTTTCTTCCTCCTGCTGAGACTGTTTGCTCTGAAATTCCTGGAACTTTCGAATTATGCCTTGTATTTCGTTCTCATCAGGTGCAGTGGAATGATCATTCCAAATTTCACAGGTTTCATGAACATCGCTGGCAGTGCCGGGAAGCTTTTTCAATCCTTTGCTGAGTTTTCTTAAGGCCTCCAAAGAATGCTCAATCTTTACCAACCGGTCCATCTTTTCAAGGTCAAATCCGAGCATTGATTCATGCTGAACAGACTCTTGGAATTGTTTGAAGAGATCATCCACTGATAGTAAACCTGAATTTCCTACTGACAACTTTGAACAAATCTTCAGCAACTCTTCTTCTAAATCACTTTTCCCATCAATCAGTTTATCCCTTGATTCTCTCAACTTAGCGCAGGCTTCGTTGAGAATCTTCACCCTGAATCTGATGGCCTTGGTCAGCTAGAAATGCTTATCCGTATGAGGGAGAATACCTTCTTCAACCAAGAGATGTGTTGGTATTTGCTTTAGCACTTGGAGAGCTTCATAAGTCAAATCAAGCTGTCTAATTTCTTGAGAAATCTCCTCATCCATCTTTTCTCCATCTTTCTGAATGTCTCCCACAGATTGATGAACTTTCACAACAGATTGGAGCAACCTTTGGACCCATTCATCGACCACCCTTCCTTGTTTAGCAATCTTCTCAATTGCAGGCACTGATGAGAAATCGAATCCGATAGGAACAGAAGAAGGTGGTATGGATTCAAGGGGTTTTGAGAATTTAAGGAAAACCTCTATCAACTGCTCCACTTTCTCCTTAAGCTCGTCTCTCCTGTCCTTTGTTTCTTTCAAATTTTGGCACAACACGTTTATGGAATCCCGTGCATCTTGTTACGCCCCTTCTGCTGTCACTTTCCCTAGAGCCACCCTAGTTACCTGATAATCAGCAGCTGTTATATCATCTCTAGTTTTGTCAGCTGAGGGAGTGGCAATCTCTGCGAACTTATCTCCTGAAGCATCCACCAAAACCCTTGAAACTGTTTTGGGCTTCTTGGCCGACTTTGCAGTAGGAGCCTTGAGTGAGCTGAAATCAAAAGCTGGAATGGGCACAATCACCTTCCTCTTCCTCGGAGTTTGCTTGAGTAGCCATTGCGGCGTATCAGAGGAAGTTACACATGTTGTAGCAACTGGTATTCTACTCTCAAGAGGAGAAGATTCTACTATTGAAGGAGGAATAGTTACCAATGTGGTAGTAGATCCAATAAAAAGAGGCACAGGAGGAGGCGTGCTGATGATCACTTGGGTTCTAGCGGAGAGGGGTGAAAGCCCAGAGAATATACTGGCCATGGTTGCAGAAGTAGATGGAGAATGAGGAGGTAGAAGTGGCTGTGAGGGAGTAGGTGCAGATTCAGACTCCAAAGCCTTGAATGCAAGAGATAAGGTCTCTCCAGTTGAGCAATCAGCAAATGGTGAAGACAGAAGCTGGCTTCCTCCTTCTTCCAAATTAATTTCTCCTATTTCTGGTGGTGTTGGTGATTCTGGCACATTCACCATTTCTACAGGAGAGACAATTGAAGAGATTTCTCTTTCTTTCCTCTTTTTGACAATCTTGACCTTTATAGGCGCCTTAGTAGACTTTCTGTCCTTTTCCATTTTGGAGGTCTGTCGACACTAAAATTTTCCTCCATAATTTCTATTTCATTAATGTATGTATTAGGAATAGAATGTTGTTAAGTGTAATTAGTAGTAGCGTCCGATAGAAGATAACGGCACTGCCAGTACGACGCCGCAAATAATGTGGAGTACGGTAATAGTCAAAGTACAATAGGAATGTTGTAAAAAGTAAATATTTGTCGTAAGTGGTCCGGTAATATTAAAATGTCAAAGTTTGGGTAATTAGAGAAGTAGGGTCTACATGATTAGGAATTAGAAATATTATATTGGTAATAAGGACAAGGAGTGAGGTCATAAATATTTTGTGTATTTTATTTGTAAAAATTCTAAAAATGTGGAACCCATGTAAAATGATAAGGTTTATCTTATCTTAAGAGATAAGGTTACATGTACAGATAAGAGTTAAGGTATGGAATATGATTCGTCAGAGTGGATTTCTTATCCTATCTTAGAGATAAGATGGATAAGCCTGTAAGTTCTATAAATAGAGAGGCTACCCCCCCTCATTTAGCATAGAAAGAAGTAGTGAGAAATATTGTAGGAAGTGTGCGAAGGAAGCCATCAGTTAAAGGTGTGTTGAAGAAGCCATCAAGAGGTGTAATTGTAAAGTTTCTCCCATAGTCTTGTTGAAGTATCTCATGGGTGAGATTGTAATAGTTTCATGTGAATATTATAATTTATTTTGATATTTCAGATTTGTCGTCATTCTGTCTTATCATAGTCAATGGTATTCTTGTGTTCGGTTGTTGTTTTGTTTCCAGATTACATCCACCAAACTAAAGGCTGTGCATTAGCAAATAATCATAGCACGAGGAGTTCCCGGTGAAGAATTATCATAGTGCCAGATTGGTGATGACATTTTGGTTCCGTTGCCGGGACCATTCCTCGTTGGTGGATTTTCTGGAGAGATATTCCCAATTAGTCAAAAATCAATTAGAGGGTAACCTTGTTTTACTGTGCATAGTAGTTACCATGGTAAACTCATTTTACCGTGAATAGTAGTTACCATGACAAAGTCATTTTTGCTGGAATAGTATTTATCACAATAAAGTCACTTTTTACCGTGAATAATATTTACCGCAGTAACTTCACTTTTTACCGTGAATAGTATTTACCGCAGTAATTTCACTTTTTACCGTGAATAGTGTTTACCACAGTAAAGTCAGTTTTTACCGCAGTAAGTCAAGTTTTACCATAGTTACCATGGTCATTTCTATTTTACTGTAGAAAGGTGTAAAGTCACTTTCTAGTATAGTGATTCCAATTATTTGTGCACATAAGTCTTGTTGATTGTACTTGTGAGTTGGTATTTCACGATGGTTACTTTTGAAAATGGGAAAGATTCCTGTTTTTTCAGCTCAATCTAATGAAGATGCTTCTTCTTTCATTCAAGAGTTTAAGCGATCTTGTATTTGTAACGGTCTTATAAGAAGGGAACAATGGACTAAATTTTTTCCTACCTTTTTGGATGGTTCAGCACTTAGGTGGTTTGAAACACTAGGTGATAATGTGAAAAATTCATGGGATTTATTAACTGAAAGTTTTCTTGAAGAATTTGGTGAACAACAGAGATATGCAGATCTCATGATCGATATCACAAAGCTAACCCAAGGAGAGAAGGAGAAGATAAGGGATTATCATGCTCGTGTTCTAGAGCTAAGGAGGAAGCTCGATTCCCAGATCCGGAAGGAAGGATTAGCGGATGGGTTGATGAATGGCGTGGATAATCTCCTATGTAAGCACTTCATTCTTGGGATGAAGCCAGAGATCAGACAACGAGTGAAGTATGACCGCCCAGCTACCATTGAACAAGCAAAGGAGATTGCAAGAAGGCAAGAAGAAAGCATGTAAGAGGAGCCCAAAGAAATTGTTGCTAAAGTAGAGCCTACACCAGCACCTTTGGTCCAGAATCCACAACCACTCCTGGTGAGCACAAATATTTCTCCTAGTACATATACTGAGTATGAAGATCTGCTCAAAAAGATGGGTCAGTTAACTATTAATCTTCTTCAAGGAAAGGAATTTAGTTCTCAGGGAGGAGATAGAGGTCCAAAAAGAAATATTTCTGAAGTAGTTTGTTATGGTTGTTATAAAAAGGGTCATTATAAGTATAATTGTCCAGATAGAGCTTCTACATCTGGTACAAAAGATAATGATAAAGGAAAAGCACCTGTGAATTCTTTTGATGTAGTAGATAAGAGCAGAAATAATGAAGTAGATGTGTTTGTAACAAAAAGAAAAAAAGAAAAAGATAATCAAGATGGAAATGATCCTAAGAAGATGAAAGGAGAAAATAGTAAGAAACATAGGAGAAGAAAGTTGGGTGTGCAGGATTTTCTGATTTCACAGGGGCAAGGACCATACTCCATCTTGGAAGATCTGTCCAAAAGGCCTGCAAATATTACATATGGTCAACTCTTGGCTATGTCTTCTGAGAAGAGGCGGGAGTTGCGAGGTGGACTCAATGCTCGAAGAAAGAAGGAGGTTGAGGTCCCTGTTTTGGAGGCAGAGGCAGATCCCTATGCTCCACAAGCTGAGGTATTATGTAATGGTATTTCAATTCATGATGTCTTAGTTGATGGAGGTGCTGCAGTTAATGTAATGACCGAGTCGGTAATGAATATGTTGGGTTTAAAAATTGATCGCCCTTCAAAACTTATGTTAAGGTCAGTAAATAAGGGAAAAACTAAACCAGAAGGTGTAGTTTCAAATGTGGCAATATCTGTTATGGGTGTTGTATGTGTGGTAGACTTTCAGGTGATGAAAAATGGTACTGTTGCATACCCAATGCTGTTGGGAAGACCATGGCTAAGGGGAGTTCATGCAAGAAACTACTGGAATGAAGGTTTCATGACACTTGGACGTGGTAGAGAGAGGGTGAAAATAAATGTGATCCCTCGGCATCATAAAGCAGAACCTGTGGATTCAAGTGATGAAACTGATGATTGGACATCCTCTGATTACTCTAGTACCAGTGAAGTGGACACTGAAGATGAAGAAAGCGAGGTGGATGTTTCAGTCATGGATATCCTGCCAGTCACACCAACTCATGACCCCATAAAATTCTCTGAAGAAGAAGTTGATGATCGTCTCCAACAAATAAAGATTGGTGATGCTGTGATGGAGAGTGAGAAGGAATCCTACCTCCAGCTCTTTCGAAGGTACATACACCTATTCACTTTTGATTACAAGGAACTCCGCCAAGTAAGTTGGGTAGAACATTGTATTGAGCTGGTAGATGGTGCTAAGCCCATAAAGCAAATGCCATATAGAATGAATCCTAATTTTTCCAAGACTGTAAAAGAAGAAATAGATAAGTTGCTTGATGCAGGATTCATATTTGCTGTGGAGAATTCAGAATGGGTTTCTCCCATTGTGATCTCAATAAAAAAGAATGGGAAGCTACGCATTTGTGTTGATTATAGGAAGCTCAATAAGGCAACAAAGAAGGATCATTACCCTCTTCCATTTTCAGATCAGATCTTGGACGAAGTAGCTGGCCAGGAGTGCTATAGTTTTGCTGATGGATATAGCAGCTACAACCAAGTTCGTATAGCAGAGAAAGATCAGCTGAAGACCACGTTCACCACTCCTTGGGGAACGTTTGCTTATAGAGTTATGCCTTTTGGGTTGTGTAATGCTCCAGCAACATTCCAGCGTTTGATGAATAGGGTGTTCGAACCCTACATTGGTACCTTCATCAGAGTATTTCTGGATGATTTTTGCATCTATGGGAGCAAGTTGGACCACCTGCACCAGATGGAGACAGCATTTCAAAGGTTAGATGAAGCACAAGCCTCACTAAACCCTACAAAGTGTGTCTTTGGATGTTCTAAAGGCGTCTTGTTAGGGCATGTTGTATCCAGAGATGGTATTGGTACTGATCCTGATAAAGTTTCAAAAATCAAAGATTTACCATTTCCTATAAATAGAAGTAAGTTGAGATCATTTTTAGGCCATGTGGGTTACTATAGAAGGTTCATCAAGAATTTCTCAAAGATTGCACAGCCACTAACCCAGTTCTTGAAGAAGGATGTTACTTATGAACCAGGAAATAAGGCACATGAAGCTTTTGGACAACTGAAGGAAGCCCTGGTGTCTTCACCTGTTTTGAAGAATCCAGAATGGAACAAGCCATTCATTGTGTACACTGATGCCTCAGATGCAGCACTAGGAAGTACTTTGAGCCAAAAGGATGAAAATGGGAATGAACATCCAATTTACTTTGGGAGCAGACAAATGAGCAGTGCTGAGGTAAATTATACTGTAACTGAAAAAGAGGCTTTGGCTATCATTTTTGCTGTAAAGAAGTTCAGAAATTACTTGCTAGGGCAAAAATTTCTAGTTGTAATAGATCATCAGGCTCTAAAATATATTGTAAATAAGCCTAACCCATCAGGGAGGATAGCAAGATGGATAATTTTGCTACAAGAATTTGAATTTGATATTATAGATAGGCCAGGAAAGAAGCATGTCAATGCAGATGCACTCTCTCGAGCCTATGATGGTTTAGGATCATCTTGTGATGATGATGATTTCCCTGATGCAGCATTGTTATCCCTTGATACAATCCCTAGTGAATACATAGATATTTGGAATTATCTGAATGAATTCAAGTTTCCTGATGGTGCCAATGCAAAGACTAAGGGAAGGATTACTCAAGCCAGTCGTCCATATTCTATTCTGCATGGAGTATTATTTCGAATAGGACCTGATGGACAGTACAAGAGGGCAGTTGGACGTGATCAAGGGAAGGAGCTGCTAGAAGAATTCCACAATGGTACATGTGGAGGGCACTTCTCTGGACAACTTACAGCAAGAAGGATCTTGGATGCAGGTTATCACTGGCCCACTCTTTTTAAAGATTGTTATAATTATTGTAAGACATGTGATATTTGTCAAACACATGGTAACCGTAAGACTTCATCAGCTCCATTATGTCCTATTCTTCCACTTGGTCCCTTTGAAAAGTGGGGAATAGACATTGTAGGTCCACTTCCAACTACCTCACGCCAAAATAAGTATATTGTAGTTGCCACAGATTATTTAACCAAGTGGGTTGAAGCTAGGCCATTGAAAACAGCTTCCATGGATGAAGTGGCAAGGTTCATATATGAATGCATTGTCACCAGATTTGGTTGTCCATTAGAAATTGTAACAGATCAAGGAAGCCACTTCATTAATGAGGTGGTAGAAGCCCTAGTCAATAAGTTTTCTATTAAGCATAGGAAGGCAACAACATACAAACCAAGCACAAATGGACAGGTGGAACGAACAAATTTTGTGTTGTGTCAAATTCTAGCAAAAGATGCAGCCTTGCAGGTACATAAATGGGATAAGAGGATTCATGCAGCATTGTGGGCATATAGGGCAACATCAAAGTCAGCAACAGGATACTCTCCATTTCAGTTGGCCTATGGCATTGATCTAGTTCTTCCTATTGAGTTTGATATTCCTACTGTGAGAGTTATGAAAAATGAAAGGATGGATGAAAGTGATTCAGTAAAAGAAAGGTTGGTACATCTTCATTTGCTAGAGGAAATGAGGGAAATAGCAAAGGATACAAGCCATAAGAAGAAAATGAAGCAGAAGGAATACTTTGATCAAAAGATCCTTTGGTCTCCATTTCAGGTGAATGACTTGGTTCTAGTATATGATTCCAGATACAAAAAAAGAAGACAGAGGAAATTTCTTCCAAAATGGATGGGGCCCTACAAAATAGCAGCTGTGCATGAAAATGGTACGTACCGACTGGAGGAATTGGATGGCACTCCCATTACGAAATGGGTCAACCACGACAAGTTGAAGATTTTCCATGCACCAGAAGAGTCTACTCCGAGGACGGAGTAGAAGCTAGGAAGGGGGAAGATGTCGACACTAAAATTTTCCTCCATAATTTCTATTTCATTAATGTATGTATTAGGAATAGAATGTTGTTAAGTGTAATTAGTAGTAGCGTCCGATAGAAGATAACGGCGCTGCCAGTACGACGCTGCAAATAATGTGGAGTACGGTAATAGTCAAAGTACAATAGGAATGTTGTAAAAAGTAAATATTTGTCGTAAGTGGTCCGGTAATATTAAAATGTCAAAGTTTGGGTAATTAGAGAAGTAGGGTCTACATGATTAGGAATTAGAAATATTATATTGGTAATAAGGACAAGGAGTGAGGTCATAAATATTTTGTGTATTTTATTAGTAAAAATTCTAAAAATGTGGAACCCATGTAAAATGATAAGGTTATCTTATCTTAAGAGATAAGATTACATGTACAGATAAGAGTTAAGGTATGGAATATGATTCGTCAGAGTCGATTTCTTATCCTATCTTAGAGATAGGATGGATAAGCCTGTAAGTTCTATAAATAGAGAGGCTACCCCCCTCATTTAGCATAGAAAGAAGTAGTGAGAAATATTGTAGGAAGTGTGCGAAGGAAGCCATCAGTTAAAGGTGTGTTGAAGAAGCCATCAAGAGGTGTAATTGTAAAGTTTCTCCCATAGTCTTGTTGAAGTATCTCATGGGTGAGATTGTAATAGTTTCATGTGAATATTATAATTTATTTTGATATTTCAGATTTGTCATCATTCTGTCTTATCATAGTCAATGGTATTCTTGTGTTCGGTTGTTGTTTTGTTACCAGATTACATCCACCAAACTAAAGACTGTGCATTAGCAAATAATCATAGCACGAGGAGTTCCCGGTGAAGAATTATCATAGTGTCGGATTGGTGATGACAGGTCCCCGCCTCTAAAACAGCCAACTTTGAAAACTTATCATCTTTAAAATTCATTCCCCAAGAGGAGAGCCATGCTTTGGTGTGAGCAAGAATTAGAGCCGACCTATATGTAATAGAGGCTTTTTCGCTGGCTGACCAATCAATAGGTGGGAAAACATATTGATCCTCCTTTAGTCCATCATAGGAAAGATCCAAAACACTTTCATTGTCACCTGTACCCTCTGGTAAATCAGCAAGCTCCAGTGTTTGAATCTCAGCAATAGTTAATCTGCTATGATCCTTTCTGCGAATAGCAACCTCATTACGTAGATCCACCCAAATATCCTCTATATTTGGCCTGTGCAAATGTTGGGTTCCATATGCCCTGAGCACTCCTTGGATATCAAAACCATCTCGAGGCTTCATATGCTTCTTTAATTTGTCCTGAAGTTCATGGACAACATTTTTGGCCTTTACTACCGTTGAGCAAGTGTATCTCCCAATAGAAATCGGGAAGGATACAACAGCCTTATGTTTGCTTTGTTGAAATTTATGAAAATCCAACAGCTGCCTAACCAACTCCATTAATATCAGTCTATCCCCTGGATATCGGGGCAGGCGAAAAGGATCTCCCGAGTACATGACCACCCGAAGATATGTAAACTTCTTGAATTGTACGAAGATACATCCCCATTTAGAAACTTCTGCCCAAGCCTCATCTGAGACTCTTGTCTTCTTCAGCTCAAGGATTTATCCTGTAGATATTCTCATAGAAAAAGGCATCATTTACCCTCCTGAAATGATCTTTTGACCCCTTCTTTGTCAATTGAGGGAAGTATTGATAAACCTGATTCACCGTTCTGCTTCCCTTAGTATCCAGCCCGGGATAGTTCCTCATCCCGGCTGATGCGTATGTGACATATGATGACATATAAAATTTCCCAGTTGACAAGACCGTTGTCATTTGGGAATCAATCTCATTGCTAATGAGAGTACCCTAGTCAATCCCCTGCTGATTTTCCTTGATGATGATCATAAATTGATACATCCATCCTTGAAATACATTTGATTCGGGCAAACCAAAGACCCGACTCAGCAGGGTGATGATGTCATTGATTTCTTGGATGAAATCACTCCTGGGGATAGTCCTTGGAAATCTGGACACAGCTAGCTTGGCCTTGATCAAGAACTTCTTGTTCACATGCTTGATACAGTCCTCCTGATCATTGTCCCAGGCTTTCTGAGCTGACTTCATGTCCAACTCTCCATACTCGTCAAAATTAGGCAATTTGAGGGATCATCAAAATAACCCCCATCTAATTTGACCACTACTTCACCTGATTGACCTCTCATAGAACGAGACGCCGAGTCATAACTGGATGCACAAGCCAAAATGAATTCTGGACACTGAGCAGACATGGGAAGAGCCACTGCGAGAGGCAAACCACTATCAGCTATAGCTTTCATCCATGGAGTTTGGGAGGAACTCCTCAACCTATTCCAGAAATCTTCCATGTCTATATTCCTGAGTTCGGTGTCTCTGATATCATGGACCGGGATCTGACATGAAGAACGTTGAAGGGAGAAAGGTTCAAAGCTCAGGAGATGTCGTCTACTGTCAGAATTTTGATCTGCCGAATATGCCAGAAGAACAAAAGAGTCTGACAAGCTGAAGAAGATGTCGGAATATCCTGAAAGTTTGATGTGTTGAAAATGTCAGAACTTCTGAAAAACTTGACACACTTGGTAATGCCGGAACTTTGGGAAAGCCCGGAACATCTGCTACTGTCGGAACTCAGGGAAAACCCGACGCTTGTGTTGGTGATGGGAACTCTGGGA
Organism: Taxus chinensis; assembly: GCA_019776745.2. Lineage (NCBI taxonomy): Eukaryota > Viridiplantae > Streptophyta > Pinopsida > Cupressales > Taxaceae > Taxus > Taxus chinensis. The sequence goes on along the minus strand of CM034154.1, from coordinate 134,226,467 downwards.
AACCCGGCACTCACTGTGGAGATCGGAACTTTGAGAAACCTCGATGCCTCAAACTTTCGATACACTTCGGGTCTTCGACTCTGCAAAACAATCTTCAAAACCCGAGAAGAAAAACAGGGTTTTTCATTGAATTCCAAAACATACAATCTCCTTTCTTGTCATTCATGCTCCATGCATATAATAAAACTTGGAAGAAATAGCACCAAGTGGTAGTCTCAGAAGAGATAAACCTAGAACCTGAAACCCATTTCATAATAACTCCAGAAAGAAGAAGGAAGGAAAACCCCCAAAACTCGTTGAGAAATTGAGAAGAAACCACGTGCAATCGATCCGTAAAAACCAAGAACAAAGAAGGGAGAAAGAAATACCTTCAATCGGAGAAATGGAAAATTGAAAACAGGCGATTCAATCGGGCAAGACGAGTTGTCGGGTTTCGAAATCGAAAGAGCAGGCACAAAAAATCCACGAATTAAAAATAACTCCGGTAACAATGACGTGGAAATCCACATATGTATAAGAAAATTAGCAATTAATACACTTGGGCTCGGCACATGCCAATTCACCGACAACTCGGCATGAATGCCATGTCAGCATGTTTGAAAGGTCCGAAAACCCGATACGAGGGGACTTAGTGCAATTCAGGTTTCAGGTATCGGAAAGCATGAGGCCAAAAAACATGAGGTGTTTAGATGTTACATGGCTCCAAAAACCCGATACAAAGGACTAAGCGGAACTTCGGGTATCAGAAAGCATGAGGCGTAAAAACATGTTTTAGGATAAGGCATGTTCCGATGCACCGGGAGGTCCGAAAACCCGATTTTCTCAATACGAAGCGGGTTTCAGGTTTCGGAAGACAGACAGACATAAAGCATGTTAAAACTTATGTCGAACTATTGGTAAAACCTGAAAACCTGAAATGCGCTCAATACGAGGCCATAATGCAAAATCAACTTTCAAAAATTTCGTATGGGTTATCTAATCGTTTTATCGTGAACTCAAAACAGAGATAACAGCTGGCTTCAGCTGGGCACTTCCTTTGTAAAACCAAAGGAAGACAACTCAGAATCTCTGGCCTCGCAGACCAGGGCCTTATCCATTGGGCTACGGAGTCAAGAAGAAAACCAAAACAAAACAAAACGGAGAAAGAAAGAAAACCAAAAGCAAACACACAACAAAAGTAAAATATGTACAATGCAAGAGAGCATCTTGCATTAATGGTGGAATAGCTTTAGATGTTGTCCACTGAAAGGCAACGGGAGTAGTCCTCCATCCAGATATGAAAGTAGGAAACTATTTTCACCATTCAGCTGATTAATTTTGAAAGGTCCTTTCCACAAAGAATCAAACTTCCCATGCATTCCTTTTTGTTCTCTCCTTTTATCCCAAAGTAACACCAAATCTCCAATCTGAAAGTTACGCTGCTTCGATTTTTTTGTCGAAAATTTTCTTCACTCTACTCTGATGATCTGTAATGCAATCAATCACCTTAATTCGTTCCTCCTCTAGCCTTGCTAGATACATAACCCTCTTCTCGATAGCATTCTGAAAAGCCGCATCTTCAACCGCTTTTGCCAACTGCAAGGCCGGCAATTCTACTGAGATAGGAATTTCAGCATCAATCCCGTACAGCAATTGAAAAGGAGACATCCCTATGGCTCACTTCGGTGTGATCCGATCAGCCCACAACGCATCATACAATGCTTTGTGCCATGTCCTCTGATTTTCATCCACTAGTTTCCTGATTATGGTAACCAGGTTCTTGTTGCTGGATTCAGCTTGCCCATTACCCTGGGGATAATAATCAGATGAGTGAGCCAGAGTGATGCCGAATCCATAGAAAAACTCAGTTAACTCATGTGATGAGAAATTAGAAGCATTATCCGCTACAATCTTATGAGGTACACCGAATCTGACAATTATATTTTCCTTAAGGAACTTGCAAACAGCTTCAGAAGTTGCTTGCTTGATTGGTGCGGCTTCTACCCACTTGGTAAAGTAGTCTGTAGCAGTCAACACATAACTATGTCCAGCACTGGAAGCAGGATTCAATGTTCCGATGAAATCAATCCCCCATTGGCGAAAAGGTTCTTCAATCACCACAGGCTTCAGAGGAAGAGCTGCTAGCTTGGGGCGACCAACGAAATGTTGACAAGCCTCACACTTGGACACCCATTCTACTGAATCCCGGAAGAGAGTAGGCCAATAGTACCTAGCCCGTAGGATCTTATAAGCTGTCACAGAGGATGAAAAATGTCCTCCGCAAGCTAGACTATGAAAGGACTCCAATAACTTTTCCTGTTGTGATTTATCAACACAACGCAGGAAAACACCATCTATACCTCTCTTGTATATTGCATTATTCCACAAAAGGTATTTTGCAGATCTCAGCTTGACGGTCCTCTTCTCCTTTTGATTTAAATGCGGAGGGCATTCACCATAAGTTAGGAAGAAAGCAATGTCCGTGTACCATTCATCGGTCGTACTTACAAAAAGCACCATGGGCAGCTCTGAAGAGGTGTCTTGAGTCTTTTCATACTCTGCTTCGGCATGATTTTCTGCAATTAATTGGCACAGGCCCCTTCCTCGTACCAACTTGGTAGGCCTGATGTCTAAATCGTACTCCTGAACTTTAGCTATCCAGGTACCTCGTTGACTTCCCAGCTCTTGTTGAGTCAGAATGGATTTAACAGCAGTATCAGGAACGAGAACGCGAGTATGGGAATTCAGCACATAGTACCTAAAATGCTTCACCGCTCGCACCACCGCATAAGCATGTTTTTCAATCTGCGACATCTTCAATTCATGCTCCTTCAACGGACAGCTCATGAATGTGATGGGAGCTTCAATGCCTTCCCCATTTTCCTGCATCAGGATGGCTGACACTGTGTGAGCAGAAGCATAGCTATACATGATGAAATCTTTCTTGAAGTCTGGACATACTAAGATAGGAGCGGAAGCAACTGCCCTTTTGATTTCTTCAAATGAAAGCTTCCCTTCTGCACTCCATCTGAATGGGACTTTGCCTTTCATCATTCCAAGGATATCCTTGGTTTTGTCAGCGAAATCAGGTACAAATCTTCTCAAGAAATTAACTTTTCCGAAGAAAGAATGAACTCCGGTTTTACTTGTGGGTAAGGTAAGACTCTGAATGGCCTTTACCCTCTCTGGGTCAATTTTAGTTCCTTCTTTAGTCACAATATGACCCAGCAGCTTTCCTTCGGTCACCCCGAACATGGACTTCTTGGGATTCAGTGAAATCCCATGACGCCTGCATCTCAAAAGTACTTGTTCTAAATGACCATAATGATCACTCCGTTTTTTAGAGAAAATGGTCAAGTCATCCAAATACACAACTATGACCTTGCCCATTAGATCTCTGAATGCCAAGTCCATAGCTCTCTGAAAAGTGGCTCCGGCGTTGATCAAGCCGAAAGGCATCCTTCTGTAAGCAAAGGTACCCCATGGGGTCGTGAAGGCCGTCTTGTGTTGATCCTCTGTGGTTACCTTGACTTGATTATACCCTGAGAATCCGTCGAGCATGGATAACATTTCTGATCCAGTAACAGTTTGTAATACCTGGTCCATGATAGGCAAGGGATAGTTATCCTTGAGCGAGGACTGATTCAAGTTCCGGAAGTCAACACAAATCCGGATCTCGCCATTCTTCTTCCTGACAGGAACAATGTTTGCAATCCAAGTGGAGTGATGGATTGGGAAAATAATTCTGGCATCTAACATCTTCTGAATCTCTACCAGGATAGTTCCTGAGATCTTGGGATTGTAATGCCTTTGCTTTTGTCTGTACGGCTTCACATCAGGTTTCAAAGGGATACTGTGCTGTACATCTTTGGGCTTGAAGGATTTCAAATCCGCATAAGACCAGGCCATCACATCGATGTATTTCTTCAAAAGCGAAGTGAATCTCACCTTCTCTTCGGGAGAACAACATTTCCCAACATTCACCATCCGAGGTTGATCAAACGAACCTAGATTGATTTGATCTACTTCAGAGGAAGAAGCTCCTTCGACTTGCCTTTTATTTTGGATAAAACGATCATGCTTATCAAACAAGCCCTCCAAAGAAACCAAACCTTTGGGTATCTTGTTGCCTTTCAGCTGGATATATTCTCCATCAACCTCCTGATATGGATCTGAAATAGTTTCACGGAAGGCTGATTCCGAACCTTCAAAATATAACTCACTGAAATTGTCAGCCTTTTCTAGAAAAGCCAACACCTGTCGATCATTATTGAACACTTGCCAATGAGTTGCATTATCTGGGATACTGGGACGATATACAATCTCAATAGAGTATGTATCTTGCTTGAACTGAGGATGAGGAAGAAGAAGAGATGCAGATACGGCCAAAGAATCAGCCTTGTCATTATAATCTCTCAAAACTGCCTTAATAGAAAATGCATCAAAACATTCTATACTATCCCAAACTTTATTACGGTAATGTTTCAACCGATCATTTTTTACCTGATATATACCCCTGACCTGATTGACAATCAGCTTCTGCATCTCCCTGAACCTTGAGATTTCGGATTCCCTTCTGTCTGGCCAATTCTAATCCTAATAACAAGGCTTCATATTCGGCCGTGTTATTAGTATTATCAAATTGCAACTTGTAAGCTGATGGGAAAATCTCGGAGCTAGGAGATATAAGGACAACACCAGCCCCTGATCCAGAGGCTGAGCAGCTACCATCAAATTCGAGTGTCCAAATAGCATTGGGATCTTCTTCTTCAACATCTACAATGGGTATCTCTGAAGTCATGAAGTAATTTCCAAAGCTAGCATCTTCGAAAAGAATCTGAGCTTTTGGATCATCTGATTTGGTCACCAAATACCTTGCCTGTGGTTCAGGATGAAGAACCTGATGAACCCCATTGACCGGGATCTTAGCTTTGGTCCAATCCATGTCAATCTCTCCTCCGACGTCTTTACAAAATCCTCTACCCAAGAGGATACCGTAAGCTGCAGGAATGTCAGCAACCAGAATAGTCATTTTCACTCTCTTCTCAGGGAAGGCAACAAATGCAAACTGTGCATCTTTGATTTGACCTATCAAAGGGACTTGTTTAGTTTCCATGGAATAGCACCGTCCATATGACTTAGTCAAAGTAAGTCTAAGGGCATGGGCCACTTTTGCGGGCATAACATTATCAGAGGCCCCTGAGTCGATGATGCAATTGCTGAGTTTAAACCCATTTATAAGTAGAGACAAATAAAATGGTTCAATCTTTCCTGAGGAAGAAGCAGAGGTCAGATTATTCTGTGGTGGAAGTTGAACAGGATTTGGAAGGAGACCTTTGGAAGGTGATGGAACGGCCGCTTTACTCCTGATGAACTTGGCCAGCTTTTCAAACTGTTCAGGATTCGACTGAAGGTATTCTGCCTCTGACATTTGAATTTTGGTTCTCTTTGCATGATCAATAATGTCAAAAGCAGTATAAGAAGGAATGATGGTAGGCTCAGATCTAATTACATGAGCTTGTGCCGAGGCACTGATCTTAGGAGAAGGAGAATAAGGAGCAGCTACCTTTTTGGTAACCTCTCTTTCAGTTTGCGCCGAAACAGGGGTACCCCTCTTAACTATAGATATGGGAGGATCCTTATTCTTCTCCTTAGTGTTTTCAAGAGGTTTTCTGGGATTCTGAGATTGGGACCGAGTGAAGACAGCAAATGATTGACCATCTGGCGCACATTCATCTTCATCGTATTCCAAATACCCAATGCTGGAGTCGCCAGCTGATTCATCATAAGACTCATCAGCATATCCTGAAGCTTCGAAAGCCTCATGGGATTCTTGTTCTTCTGGTTCATCTTCTTCATCAAGTATTTCCACTGCTGCATTGACGGGAGGAGCTTCAATTGCTAGTCTCGGTTGAGCAGGAGTTAACCGTGGCCTATCTCTGACAGGTGCACCATTGTTATTATTGAAATTCCACCTAGGTATATCCCGATACGGAACATTGCTCACCTGCTGGGACATTTTCTTCTTTAAAGCAATCAAATCATTAGCCATTTTTTGAAACATAGGATCTGTGTTACCTTGAGAAGAACCTTGATTTTTGAGTTTGGGTATGTCTTTCTTGATCCTTCCGGCCAAGATAAGATCATCCTCTATTTCAGTAGCTGTTGACTGAGCAGTAGCCAAATCTGGGATAACCGACCTTCTTAATAAAAAGCTTATATCAGGAGGTTGAGCATTGATGAAGAAGCATTTTTGGTTTTCCAGAGTAGGTACAGCTATTTCTGGAATCTTCCGGATCAGCTTGTTGAACTTTGCCACGAATTCCCACATAGGTTCATGCGATTCCTTCTTCATATGCGTGAGCTGAGCTAACAATGCATGGGAATCTTCAGCTGGTTTGAAACGTGCTTCGAACTTAGTCCGCATGGTAGCCCAGTTTGGGATGCATGCATTCGGGAGGTGATAAAACCATTCGGCTGCTACACCCTGCAACGTTTCAACGAAGAGTCAGACGGAGACATCTTCGTGGGCTACTCCGAGAACACCGCATGCAACAAAGAAAGATGCTATGTGCTCGTCAGGATGCTGCTTCCCATCCCCGTTGAACTTAGGAATGTTTTTACGCGATCCACGTGGTAACTCATTCAATGGAGGAGTCAAAGAAAGAGGACCAATAACTACACCCCAAGGCACAGGTTGAACCGCCATCCTTCTGAAAAGAGTGCGTACAGGGATCCGAGTATTAGACAAGAGTAGCACACGACAAGTTGCAGATGCTTCCCCTTCCACAGGGATCCGGTTTCTCCGAACAGGTGAAGAACTTCTGGTTCGATTAGAGACAATGCTGTTGGGAGAAAGACTGAAATTGTGCTGTTGCATTAACTCAAAGCGTGGATCAATTTCACCTTGAGCTCGGCGGGACCGAGTGAAGATCTTCCTGGCCAGCTTGAACTGAAAGGAGATCTTGTTGAAAAATAAGGCAAATACGGAGTCGCCAAACACCGAGAGGATAAGCTTTATACTATAGATCCGTAGTCCCCAGCGGAGTCGCCAAAAACTGTTGGTTGGATATTTTGTCAAACCAAAATATGAGGTTCAACCACAGTACATGGGATTAAATCCCTCCTCAAAGATAGGTGAGGCTGCCTGTTTATTTCTAATCTAAAACACGGTAAACAATATATACAGTATTCACACTAATCTAACCATTGGGGGTTGGAATGAAATCCCGAAATCCACATTCATAAATTCAAGGGTATTTCTTTCGTAAATGAACTGGGTCAGAAACTGTTACAATGAAAGAAGCGGCAATAGAAAGGAAATGGGAGAAACGTATTTTCTTTCGAGTAAACACAGAGCACGAAATAATCATACGAGTTTTAGATCACAAATATAATGTCCGAAATAATCAGAAACACTAAGATGCTATGCAAAGAATAGCTTAAGATCATGAACATAAGAACACTGTCTTAAGTAAGATATATTCCACAACACAAAGTCTGTAAAACGATATCAATTCCTATTCTTCAAAATGATTGAATGAAAACACAAAGTTTTTCTTCTTTCCAATAGCCCCTAAATATTCCAAAAAATCTCGACCCTTTTGGAATGCACAGCATCCCTTATTTATAACAAAAGAAGTAGAGATAAAATAGGGCAGATCCTAAAAATTAGCGCTTCAACAAGAGTTCTGTTTTGCATGATTCTCACGCAGGAGATCAAGTCAAAACATGATTCAAAAATGTGACGAAACAGAAATGAAAAAGACATGTCGATTTCAAGATTGAAATGACATGAAACGCTGGGACTTAATCTGAATCATCATCTTTTGCTCCTTCCTCTTTTTCTTCCTCCTGCTGAGACTGTTTGCTCTGAAATTCCTGGAACTTTCGAATTATGCCTTGCATTTCATTCTCATCAGGTGCAGTGGAATGATCATTCCAAATTTCACAGGTTTCATGAACATCGCTGGCAGTGCCGGGAAGCTTTTTCAATCCTTTGCTGAGTTTTCTTAAGGCCTCCAAAGAATGCTCAATCTTTACCAACCGGTCCATCTTTTCAAGATCAAATCCGAGCATTGATTCATGCTGAACAGACTCTTGGAATTGTTTGAAGAGATCATCCGCTGATAGTATACCTGAATTTCCTACTGACACCTTTGAACAAATCTTCAGCAACTCTTCTTCTAAATCACTTTTCCCATCAATCAGTTTATCCCTTGATTCTCTCAACTTAGCGCAGGCTTCGTTGAGAATCTTCACCCTGAATCTGATGGCCTTGGTCAGCTGGAAATGCTTATCCGTATGAGGGAGAATACCTTCTTCAACCAAGAGATGTGTTGGTATTTGCTTTAACACTTGGAGAGCTTCATAAGTCAAATCAAGCTGTCCAATTTCTTGAGAAATCTCCTCATCCATCTTTTCTCCATCTTTCTGAATGTCTCCCACAGATTGATGAACTTTCACAACGCCTTGTATTACTTCCTTCCCCTGTTGGAGCAACCTTTGGACCCATTCATCAACCACCCTTCCTTGTTTAGCAATCTTCTCAATTGTAGGCACTGATGAGAAATCGAATCCGACAGGAACAGAAGAAGGTGGTATGGATTCAAGGGGTTTTGAGAATTTAAGCAAAACCTCTGTCAACTGCTCCACTTTCTCCTTAAGCTCGTCTCTGCTGTCCTTTGTTTCTTTCAACTTTTGGCACAACACGTTTATGGAATCCCGTGCATCTTGTTGCGCCCCTTCTGCTGTCACTTTCCCTAGAGCCACCCTAGTTACCTGATAATCAGCAGCTGTTATATCATCTCTAGTTTTGTCAGCTGAGGGAGTGGCAATCTCTGCGAACTTATCTCCTGAAGCATCCACCAAAACCCTTGAAACTGTTTTGGGCTTCTTGGCCGACTTTGCAGTAGGAGCCTTGAGTGAGCTGAAATCAAAAGCTGGTATGGGCACAATCACCTTCCTCTTCCTCGGAGTTTGCTCGAGTAGCCATTGCGGCGTATCAGAGGAAGTTACACATGTTGTAGCAACTGGTATTCTACTCTCAAGAGGAGAAGATTCTACTATTGAAGGAGGAATAGTTACCAATGTGGTAGTAGATCCAATAAAAAGAGGCACAGGAGGAGGCGTGCTGATGATCACTTGGGTTCCAGCGGAGAGGGGTGAAAGCCCAGAGAAAATACTGGCCATGGTTGCAGAAGTAGATGGAGAATGAGGAGGTAGAAGTGGCTGTGAGGGAGGAGGTGCAGATTCAGACTCCAAAGCCTTGAATGCAAGAGATAAGGTCTCTCCAGTTGAGCAATCAGCAAATGGTGAAGACAGAAGCTGGCTTCCTCCTTCTTCCAAATTAATTTCTCCTATTTCTGGTGGTGTTGGTGATTCTGGCACATTCACCGTTTCTACAGGAGAGACAATTGAAGAGATTTCTCTTTCTTTCCTCTTTTTGACAATCTTGACCTTTATAGGCGCCTTAGAAGACTTTCTGTCCTTTTCCTTTTTGGAGGGCCCCGCCTCTAAAACAGCCAACTTTGAAAACTTATCATCTTTAAAATTCATTCCCCAAGAGGAGAGCCATGCTTTGGTGCGAGCAAGAATTAGAGCCGACCTATCTGTAATAGAGGCTTTTTCGCTGGCTGACCAATCAATAGGTGGGAAAACATATTGATCCTCCTTTAGTCCATCATAGGAAAGATCCAAAACACTTTCATTGTCACCTGTACCCTCTGGTAAATCAGCAAGCTCCAGTGTTTGAATCTCAGCAATAGTTAATCTGCTATGATCCTTTCTGCGAATAGCAACCTCATTACGCAGATCCACCCAAATATCCTCTATATTTGGCCTGTGCAAATGCTGGGTTCCATATGCCCTGAGCACTCCTCGGATATCAAAACCATCTCGAGGCTTCATATGCTTCTTTAATTTGTCCTGAAGTTCATGGACAACATTTTTGGCCTTTACTACCGTCGAGCAAGTGTATCTCCCAATAGAAATCGGGAAGGATACAGCAGCCTTATGTTTGCTTTGTTGAAATTTATGAAAATCCAACAGCTGCCTAACCAACTCCATTAATATCAGTCTATCCCCTGGATATCGGGGCAGGCGAAAAGGATCTCCCGAGTACATGACCACCCGAAGATATGTAAACTTCTTGAATTGTACGAAGATACATCCCCATTTAGAAACTTCTGCCCAAGCCTCATCTGAGACTCTTGTCTTCTTCAGCTCAGGATTTATCCTGCAGATATTCTCATAGAAAAAGGCATCATTTACCCTCCTGAAATGATCTTTTGACCCCTTCTTTGTCAATTGAGGGAAGTATTGATAAACCTGATTCGCCGTTCTGCTTCCCTTAGTATCCAGCCCGGGATAGTTCCTCATCCCGGCTGCTGCGTATGTGACATATGATGACATATAAAATTTCCCAGTTGACAAGACCGTTGTCATTTGGGAATCAATCTCATTGCTAATGAGAGTACCCCAGTCAATCCCCTGCTGATTTTCCTTGATGATGATCATAAATTGATACATCCATCCTTGAAATACGTTTGATTCGGGCAAACCAAAGACCCGACTCAGCAGGGTGATGATGTCATTGATTTCTTGGATGAAATCACTCCTGGGGATAGTCCTTGGAAATCTGGACACAGCTGGCTTGGCCTTGATCAAGAACTTCTTGTTCACATGCTTGATACAGTCCTCCTGATCATTGTCCCAGGCTTTCTGAGCTGACTTCATGTCCAACTCTCCATACTCGTCAAAATTAGGCAATTTGAGGAGATCATCAAAATAACCTCCATCTAATTTGACCACTACTTCACCTGATTGACCTCTCACAGAACGAGACGCCGAGTCATAACTGGATGCACAAGCCAAAATGAATTCTGGACACTGAGCAGACATGGGAAGAGCCACTGCGAGAGGCAAACCACTATCAGCTATAGCTTTCATCCATGGAGTTTGGGAGGAACTCCTCAACCTATTCCAGAAATCTTCCATGTCTATATTCCCGAGTTCGGTGTCTCTGATATCATAGTTGCAATCAATGTATGATGGAGATTCCGGCTTCTTGAACTTGTATTTCATTCTGCCAGACTTCTCGGCCTTTTCCTGAGATGGACCGGGATCCGACATGAAGAACGTTGAAGGGAGAAAGGTTCGAAGCTCAGGAGATGTTGTCTACCGTCAGAATTTCGATCTGCTGAATATGCCGGAAGAACAAAAGAGTCCGACACGCTGAAGTAGGATGTCGGAATATCCTGAAAGTCCGATGTGTTGAAAATGTCGGAACTTCTGAAAAACCCGACACACTTGGTAATGCCGGAACTTTGGGAAAGCCCGGCACGTCTGCTACTGTCGGAACTCAGGGAAAACCCGACGCTTGTGTTGGTGACGGGAACTCTGGGAAACCCGGCACTCACTGTGGAGATCGGAACTTTGAGAAACCTCGACGCCTCAAACTTTCGATACACTTCAGGTCTTCGACTCTGCAAAACAATCTTCAAAACCCGAGAAGAAAAACAGGGTTTTCCATTGGATTTCAAAACATGCAATCTCCTTTTTTGTCATTCATGTTCCATGCATATAATAAAACTTGGAAGAAATAGCACCAAGTGGTAGTCTCAGAAGAGATAAACCTAGAACCTAAAACCCTTTTCAAAATAACTCCAGAAAGAAGAAGGAAGGAAAACCCCAAAACTCGGCGATAAATTAAGAAGAAACCACGTGTAATCGATCTGTAAAAACCAAGAACAAAGAAGGGAGAAAGAAATACCTTCAATCGGAGAAATGGAAAATCGAAAACAGGTGATTCAATCGGGCAAGGCGAGTTGTCGGGTTTCGAAATCGGAAGAGCAGGCGCGAAAAATCCACGAATTAAAAATAACTCCGGTAACAATGACGTGGAAATCCACGTATTTATAAGAAAATTAGCAATTAATACACTTGGGCTCGGCACGTGCCAATTCACCGACAACTCGGCATGAATGCCATGTCATCATGTTTGAAAGGTCCGAAAACCCGACACGAGGGGACTTAGTGCAATTCGGGTTTCGGGTATCGGAAAGCATGAGGCAAAAAACATGAGGTGTTTAGATGTTACATGGCTCCGAAAACCCGATACAAAGGACTAAGCGGACTTCGGGTATCGGAAAGCATGAGGCTTAAAACATGTTTTGGATTAGGCATGTTCCGATGCGCCGGGAGTCCGAAAACCTGATTTTCTCAATACGAAGCGGATTTCGGGTTTCGGAAGACAGACGACATAAAGCATGTTAAAACTCATGTCGAGCTGCTCATAAAACCCGAAAACCCGATTTTCTCAATACGAGGTCAAAATGCCAAAGCAACTTCAAAAATTTCGTAGGGGTTATCTAATCGTTTTATCGTGAACTCAAAACGGAGATAACATGTACACATCAAGGTCACTAAGCTTGTTAGAGGAAAAGGGTTATGTCAGCAACTAGCTGCGGACATGGAGACCAAAGATATAGGAGATGTTATGCTTTTGAATGTTGATGAAGGAAATGATCAGATCGATTGGTCAACTAAGATGTAGAATTTCCTTCTTTTAAGGATATACCCTCCAAACATGGATAAATTCCAAAGACATAATTTCCATCTTCATTCTATTCCATATGTCCTGATAGATAATTTTCTCTTCCAAAAGGATTTAAATGGTGTTCTTCTACGCTGCATCAAGCCAGAACAGGTGAACAAGTTATTAGAGGAATTCCACAATGGCATGTCCAGAGGACATTACTCTACACGAAAAACCACTACTAAGATCATGCAGGCTGGTTATTACTAGCCAGACTAGTCCAAAGAATTTCATATTTGGGTGAAGAAAAGTAAGGAGTGTGCTCTTTTCACAGGCAAATAGAGGATGGCGAATCTCCCATTACATCCCGTTTAGGTGGATCAACCCTTCGTTCAGTGGGGATTAGATTTCATCAGGATGATCAATCCTCCATCCTGTGAGGGACATAAATGGGTCCTTACTAAACAGATTATTTCACTCGGTGGATAGAGGCAGTGGCCCTAAAGGAAAGTAACGAAAAGGATGTTCTGGAATTTTCTAGAAACTTTGATGACAAGGTTCGGTGTTCCTTTTACTGTTATCTCATACAATGTTATGGCTTTCCTCAGAATGAAGATAAGTGAATGGGCCATCAAGAATGGAGTCTACCTCAAGACTTCATCTAACTATTACCCACAAGGGAATGGGTTGGCTAAATCCAGTAACAAGAATCTCATAAGAATCATCAAGCACACAATGGAAGCCAATAAAAGAACTTGGCATACACAACTCAAGATCGCCCTATGGGCTGATCAGATAACACCTAAAAAGGACATTGGGGTTTCTCCTTTCATGCTTGTATATGGAAGGGAAGAAAAACTTCCACTTTCCTTGGAGATGCCTTCCCTGGACTTGGCTTATCGAATTGAAGTTATGGAGGATGATGCCTCAATGGTGAGGTTCGCTGAACTCATGGAGCTGGAAGAAATTTGAAACACAACCATAAATTCTTTGATAGAACATCATGTTCAAGTTAAGAAATCCTTCGACAAGAAAGCCTCTGATAGGTTGTTTAGGGAGGGATATTTGGTTCTAAAGTGGGATGAAGATCGCACCAAACCTAGAAGGCACGCCAAGTTTGATGCTCTCTGGAGTGGGCCCCATGTTATTACAAGTTGCAAAAAGGTGAATTCATTTCACCTATCCAAACTTAATGAAGAATAATTGCCCATTCATGTGAATGGGATACACCTCAAATCTTGCTTTTGAGGATGTTTCACCCTGTACAATGTTCTTTATATTTTCTTCCAAGTGCTCTGCACATCGTTTTCTTTTCTTTTCTTTTGCTTGTGCATTTTCTGTTTTAGTTTTTTTTAGACTCCTTTGCCCAATGTTTTTCTTAAGGCTACTGGTCTGAAATCTTAGTAGGCAAGCATTCCCTGGAGGTCACCAAAAATGTTAACCATTTAACCTACCTTGAAGGAAACATGTCAGACAAATTTTTTAGAAAATTCCTTGTACAATGAAATTCTCTAAGGCCGAAATCTAAAATTTTCAATCATTAGACTTCATATATGTTTCTCTTTCATAGTTTTATTGCTCAGATTTGGGGTTACTTTTATGACTATTCTAAGTTTGAGACCCAAAAATTCCAAAATTTTAGACTTTCAGGATTTCAGGTTTCAAAACTTTTGGCCCCATTTTGTTTAAATCCCCCTCAGACTTTTGAAGTTTGAAATTATGAAAGTCTGAAATTTCAGACTTTTAGGATTTTGGGTTTCGGAATTCTCCAAGTCATTTTTAGGATTTTTACTTTAAAAAATTTTGAAGTCTAAAAGTCTAAAAATTTGAATTTATGGACTTTCAGGTTTTTGGGTTTCAGAATTTTCTATTACCAATTCATTTTTTTGTCTCCCAATCTCTGAAGTCTGAAACCCCAAAATTCTGAATTTCAGGATTTTGGGTTTTGGACTTTCGGAGGTCCTCCACACAATTAATTTTTCACCTACCTCCATACGGATCGGATTTCCACCATTTATATCGGGTTTTCTATTCAAACTCAGTTTTTTACTCATCATTTTTACCTGACAAATTTGCTCTGACATTTCGTTTCTTGTACTTTGCGACATATTTTTCAAGGTATGGTAATTTGTTTATTTTCTTTTTGGTTTAAGGTATTTTTCTTTGTTTCCCTCTCATATTTTTCTCTTTGGTCTTCCTCTATGCATTTTTTGAAAATTTTCCCATTTGTTTACCATGTTTCGTGTTTCAAGTTCTCTCCAGGTATTCAGAGTTGTTTGAAGGATCTTCTCGAGTCTCCCATACTTCTTATGATTTTTTCATTTTTTAGAGTTTGGGAGTTAGTATTGCTTGGAAAGGTCCTTTTCATTTTTCGGAGAGACTTGTTTGGAGACTTTTTTTGGAAAAAAAATTTTCAGAACTTAGTTAAGAGAAAATTGTTCGGAGACTTTCTATTCAGGAAACTTTTTGCAACTTCTTGGATTGAAGATATTTCCGTTTGGAGAAAGTTTTTGTTTCTATTCAGGAAAGTTTTTCGGAGATCTTTTTCGGAGATTTCTTTCAGGAAAAATTCTTTGGAGAGATTTCTTTCGGAGTTTCTGACTTCAAAGATTCTAGTTCGGTGATTCTTTTTCGGAAATTTTTAGTTCGGGACTATGGAAGTTTTTTCTTTCAAGTTTTTGGAATTTTTCCAACTTCGGCTTTCGAAACACAAGGCTTGATGTCTTCTTCCACTTCAAAGGGAAAAGAGAAGATGACGTACTCATTTCTTGGGGTTTCTCCTCACTCCTACATGTCTTGCGACTTAGGGAATATAGGGGACACTGACCTAGGAAAAATTGATTTTCCAGATTTCTGGGAAATATTAAAGGCTCCAAACAAGAAACCATGGATGTAGGCCATCTACGATAGTGGGCTTACCCTTGCTGTCAGTTTTCCCACATCCATGCATTGCCTAGAATTTGTTTTAGATACAACGACCCACTTTGAAAAGGATTCCATTGAAGTCAGAGATGACGATGATAAGGTAGTAATCCATTTGGACCCAGGCTTCTTTGAAGATCTACTCAAACTTCCTGATGTTCAAGATTACACCACAATTTTTCCAGAGTTAGCAGTGGAGCATTGGGACAAGAAAGAGGAAGTATGCTCAAGGATCATGATGAAAACTTATCTGGCCAAGAACTTCACCAAACTACCCAAAACTATGCATCGATCGGATTTTATTTAGGAGGTCAGTGATCTTATTGTGTTGTTAAGTAGATTTTTAGGTCTTCCTTCTCCAAAGGAATTCTATGAATGGATGTTTTTGTACATCGTGACCATCAAGAAGAATAATGATTTTATCTGATAGGGGGAGCATATTAGTAGCTCCATTTGCTATCAATTGGGTAGAGTGTCAGACATGAAGACTTTCTACATGACATCCTTCTTGGTGTATGCTGCTGTTACTATGGGAGATTTTACTGGTTTGAATACCAGGGGTGTTCGCAACACTTCCCAAATATATGACTTTTATCCCCAACTCACTCTGGATGAGGGAAGTAGGCATTTCTGTAGAGTCAGTGATGCTTTCTTTTTTGTCATCCTCTACCATTTCGAAAAAGAACTATACAATCGGAGGATTTCTGATGAAGATTTCAAGGAAGTGCGGGAATGGGGAGCAATCTACTTTCAGTTTCCTACATTCACCTACATCTGGATTCCAGGTTTCATAGTTGTCCCAAGCAAATTGCCAAGGTTCCCCACTAACAAATGGATTCTATTGGAATTGGTTCAGCAATTATTGGATTATCATCGAATCCAAAATAAGTGTCACAAAATGGGAATGAATTTCCCTATTTCGATTGGCAGATACTCTTGCCCAAATATTCATAAGGCTAAAAATGTTGATGCAGAAATGGACGAGGTAACCTTGTGGACCTTTCATCCATGGAATAATTTTGATTATTGGGGTAAGTTTGCGGAAACAGGTCAGTCCAGTGCCCACATGCCCCAATTGGAAGATATTCTGGATTCATTGTTCAGGACGAATACATTGTATGACAAAGGGATTATGAAGGATTGACCCTTGATGAGGTTCGGCAATTTTGTTTGGCCGATGTGCCAAAGGATATGCAAGACAGTGATGAGGTTTTTGATTCATCATACAAAGATGATAATGTTTCCAATCAACTGCTTCCATGGATTAATTGGTGTATGGAAGAATCCATCAATACAAAGGAAAGGGGGGGACCCATTTTAAAGAGGACTTACAGCTGGTTTGCCTCCTTGGGAATCTCACCCAAAGGGGAAAATCAACCTACAAATATAGGAGCTACATTAGCAATAATCCAATCAACACCCACTAAGGGGAAAAGGTCAACTCAAAAGGCTCCTACAATTCCAAAGAAGATTTCATTTGTTGTTGGTGGCTCATCTCTCTCCAAGGCTCATATTCCCAAGGTTACATCTCTTGCAGTGCTTGTAATAGAATTGGTTGAACTCAGTGACTCTCCTGGTATCTTCCAAGATCCATCACATCATCTTCCTCCACCACTATCACTTCCAACATTAGTTCCTTCCACTTCCACAACCATTTCATCTTTCCTATCCCCTTCTATGGCTCAAGTATTCTCATCACTTCCAGTTCTATCAGCTGGGGAAAATATTGGGTCACCCATTTCCTCCTCACTTCCTTTAACACTTCCATTTTCTTCAATCACAACCCCTAGTATCGTTTTGTCAATTCCTATGGATGTCCCTACATCCACGCCATCCATCATTTCTACCTCTTCTCAAATACCAGCTAGTATTTCTAGTGATCTTGCTTTAACCAATGTTTCAGGTATTGGATCTTCTACTCCATCTTCATCAGCTTTAGCCATACTAGAATGGTTGTTTAGGAAAAATCCCAAGAAAAAGAAGAAGGTTCCTTTGGGAGATGTTATAGATCTCAACATATTGGAGCATATGCCCAAGAGATAGGCTAAGAGACTAAAAACAATGTCAAGTCTGACGGTTAACCCATCCAGAGAATGGGTGATAGAAGTTACCACCCACATTGAGGAGAAAAATAAAGGAAACAATCACAACTGCAGATTACCGGATTTCAAAATTCTCATTGGGGAAGGCTACTCATGAAGGAGCCAAGCAAGATGTGCACACTACTCTTGGGGCCCTTTTGGAGAAATATGAAAAAGATAAGGCCACCAAGGATGAGCTCAAAGCCAAGGTTGAACAACTCATAGCATTGTTGTGTAAAGTAACCAAACCCACTCCATCTACTGAAGTCTCAACTACTACGACTATGAAAATTTCATCTATAATTGATGATATTTCCTATCATAAGCTCAAAAAGCTAGGCCAGAAAGGGAGATCAGTGAGTGGATGGATGGAGATAATTCTACAGGAAGCCAATCCTTTAATCAAGGAAGCATTTGAAATATATAATGATCTGTAGGTTACAAAAACCACCATTTCCAAGATGGATGAGGCCTTTTTTGAAGATAATAATAATCTAAATTTAAATTTGGCAACATGGAGTGAGATCAGAGAAGAGGATCCTGAACTTGCTTCTTTAGGAAGAGGTGATCGATGATGTCTCAAAATTATTTGAATATGAAAAGGCCATGGAATTCTGGTGTCAAGTATTGTAGTATTTTATTAAGAAGTTGGAGGAGAAATGAGTGGAAATCACATATGCCCTAAATGAAATCTCAGAGGAGTTTGATATTGCCAATTACAAATTATTCAATTAAAATATCGATGCTCTTCCTGAAGATCAGATTAAGGGAAATTTCAAGGATTTGGTGAAGCTTGACAATGCGGTAAACAAAACTTTCAATAGTGACTCCATTGACCGATTGGTCTTGTGCCAAAATTTCATAGGGAGACTAAAGAAAGTTACGAATAAACTTTGAATATTACCATCCAGGATCACAAAGGAGATCGAGACAGCAGATGTAGTGAATCACTATGCATGTGGGCCTGGAGATGAATAAATTCATAGGATTATCAAGTGCTTCATTGAGTACAAGCACCGAATCGCTGTGTGGTAAGAAGGACCATAGAAAATTGTAGGTGGAGAAGGTGTAGCTGAACTAGGCCAAAGCTGAGTGGCCATGAAAGGACAAATCCAAGCTCCATATTGGTCAAAGTTGTAGGGTTGACTGAGTCAAACCCTTATAAAAAATTATGTATTTTCATGGGAGCATGTTCCCTTAATTTAGTGACATTTCTATTTTTAGAAAAATGTTAGTTAAGGGCCCATCTGTAATGGCTCAGCCTAAGAACTTATAAATTATGGAATACTTCAAGTTAGTAGGGATAGAGATTATTTTTTGAGAGGATTTTCTCTTCAAGGTTGGAAGAGTGCTTCAGAGATTCTAAGATGCCTTTTAATTATATTCAGAGTTACACCTTGCTGTTGAAAATCTGATTTATTGTCTTGAATATTAATTAGTGTTTACTTTGTGAATTTACAATTCCTTAGTGAGAGTGATTATATTACCTTTATTTCGGGTTATCTATTTCATGTTGTGAAGGAATAATGATACTATCTTTTATGTCATTTGTGAAAATCATATTTTCCTTCTATATTTATTTAATGTCATTATTATCCCTAGTTGCAGAAATAGATGTTTGATATATGCATGAGTGGTTTCCTCATGATAAATTAATTGTGTGTTGAATCCGATTTGATCTACCCTTATGCATACTCAAGTTTAACAAAGGAACATTTGTCCCTGGTTTGTGGTATTTTATACCCTTTCTAGTTGTGATAGGTGAAGGTTGTCAGTGATGCAAGCATCCCTCCCACATTAACCCTTCTAGATGTTAAACATCCCTTAATTTGGTGCATCACCACTTTTAGTATAGGTTTTATTTCTTTATAAATCTCTTTCCCTAATCCCATTTTTCCTGCATTAGAAGTAGTATTGTGTTTATCTTAGTAAGAGGAAGTTCGTCTTCTTCGGAGATTCACCTCGAGCCCAATTCCCACAGCTTGAGAGGTGATCCCATGTGTCCCAATCAGACTGAATGTCGTGATCCATTTTCAGGACATTCGGGGGGTGCAGTGATTTTGTGACAACAATCTCCTTTTTTGAATCTCAATTTGCATCTATGGAAAAATAGTTAGAAAAATTATGAGCTAGTTAGCCTATTAGATGCATAGTGGTATTTGATACAATGATTGTGAAGTCCAAGGACATACTAAGGATATCTTCCCTCGTAAAGTGACGAATTTCATGTCACTCGATTGTGAGATTTGTCACTTAGATCGTGATTTAAGTAGGTTCCCCTTATTACAACACAAAATAAGGAAGAATGTGTCCTGTTATTATAAATTGTTTAAGTCTACCACTCATGATACAAAGAATTGTAGATTGATTGATTAGATTCATGATGCCATTGAAACTGGTGTACGCCAAACCAATGTTACAAAAAATTCTAAGGAAGAGGGTGAGCAACATAGACCTAATCATAATGAAGGGTGATATGATGGAGGTGGTAGAGGTAGAGGATATAAGGGTGAATTCAGAGGCTGAGGTCGCTGCATCGAAAGAGGTGACTTCTCATGAGGAACATGTTATACATGTGGGTCCACTAATCATTATAAGTGTGAATTCCCTTAGACTACTATTTTCTCCTAGTGTGGAAAGAATCATAATTATGAAGAGTTCCTGGATATGCATGAGAACATGAGAAAGAAGCACAAACATGATTAGGGCGCAAGAATGGTTTGAGTACAGCACACTGTGAAAGATCAATGGATGATAAAGTTAGCATCTGGCCCTGAGATAATCCTGGTATTGGCTACTACACGTGTTGAGGTGACACATGCGTAAGAGAATCTAAAGAGGAAACTTGTCATTATAAAATAGGAAGTATTGCATGCAAAGTATCTAGATCCTACCCATTAGAAGGAAGTTTGTCAAGAGACCATGAAGGTCATTAGAAAATTGTAGGGTGAGATACAATACTTGAAAGAGAAGTCATGGATCCTAGAGTAGGAAAAATTGGTTGGGCTTCCTTATAGAGATGTTGATGATGTGAAGGACATTTGAAATTTGTTGCACCAAGAGAACATCATTCCTTTGTTAGGGGAATGGTTAAGGGAGAAGATACTGCACGCTAGATTTTAGTGTGAGAGACAAATATTGCATGCAAACTTACCTTTTCATAGTCTTGATTATTACAAAGAGATCACTTTGAATGAAGTTGTTGATGGATGGCTTCTGAGTAACATTTTGATTGTTATAGGTGTAGAAGTGAATGTTATTACCTTGGATGCATGGAATTAGATGGGGAAACCACCATTATTACCATCTTCAAACGTGTTGTATATGGCTAAAAAAACCAAAGCCACACCCATTGGATTTTTGAAGGATGCCACTATTACTATAGAAGGGGTGAATTTTACTTGGGACTTTGAGGTATTGGTGCTTGCGGAAGTAGACAATTTTCCAGCTTTACTTGGGTGCCCTTGGTGTTATGAAAATAATGTCAATCTATGATTTGATAAAGGATATATCAGTTTTGAGAATAAGGAGGAGCATGTGATCATTCCTTTGACAAATAGAGAAGCTACACCTTATGTGGAACCTTTGAGTGAAGAGGATTTAAACATAATTTATGTGTGCACCATAAGAGATCCCAAAGTGCTTGAGCCATAAAAAGGAAGGAATTATTCAATGGGATGATGAAAAGTCTATGAGTGATACAACAATCGTTGCTTGTGACAACTGGGTACATGGGACTTATGAAATGGTTGGGTGTTAGATGAAGAGTGCATTTATGTGCATAAGTAGTTCATGTTGTGTTAGGCATTTGGGCAGTAACTAGGTACCAAGGTACACTGGTGAAGGAACTCTTGAAGTATTTCTATGTGTTATTGAATCCCAGTGGATAGATCAAGTGGAAAGAAGGAATATGTTGGTATATACCTTGCATGGGACAACAAAACCTTGGTGGATTACACACAAAGATACTCTTATAGAGTGGCGAAAAGTGAGAATCACTCTCTAGTAAATTTCTTTGGAACAATTTGCCTACTAAGACATGTGAATTTCATGGGAAGGATTGTACTTTGCATCATGTTCAAAAGTGTGAGATACTCTGGACAGAGGGCCAAGAGGCCTTACCACATTCATTATGGGTGGACAAGTGCTAATTCACTCTGTGTGACTGCGCAAGTGCATGGTATGTTTATGCAGATTTGAATAGGGAAATAGGGAATTGGTAAGAACTAATTGTAGGAAAGATTCAAAACTTTGACTACTTTTTCTACTAAACCTCCATTGAATGAGTCATTACAGGTTATGAAGCACTTAACTATGGGAGATAGTGTAAAGGCTAAGGAGCTTATTCAGGAGTTATTAGGTGAGTCAAATATAGAGGCATGCTTTGAAGAAGAAGAGACATATGAAGAAAAAATTGAGCGCATTTACCTAGAAAAATAAAAAGGAAAGTTGGTGTATTTAGTTGATAATGAGGAGGTGGAAAATCTGGATGTTGATCATACTGTGGGTAAGCACAAGTTCTTACACAGTACAAATGAGAAAGCACGTGCGTATCATGAACCTGTGAAAATGAAGATGGTCAACATTGGGACAAATGCGAAACCTAAGGAGGCCATCATTAGTGATTATTGGTCAGAATCATAGGTTGGGAAGATAATTGTGTTTTTACGTGACTTCTAGGAATTATTTCCTAGAGGCTATCATGAGTTGAAAGGGATACATCATTCTTTGGGTGAGATGAGGATCAAGTTAAAGGAAGGTGTGTGCCTGGTTAGGAAGAGGCCTTACAGGATGAATCCTAATATGTGTGTCAAGGTAAAGGAAGATATTGATAAGATGTTAAAGTATGGGATCATATAGACCATTGAGGTGTCAGAATGGGTTAGACCTATGGTAATAAGCATAAATAAAGATGGTAGGATAAGGAATTGTATGGATTATAGGGAGTTGAATGTTGCATGTTTAATATATCATTTTCTCACACCGTTTACATAGGATATTTTAGCAGGCATTGCAGGGAACTAGATATAATCCTTCATTGATGGATTTTATCGATATCATCAAGTGAGGACTACTAAAGAAGATCAGGAGAAGAAAAATTTCACCGCTAAAGGGGAAATATTTACATACATAGTTATCCCTTTTGGATTAAAGAATGCTCCTGCAGTCTTTTCACACATTGTTGTACAAGCATATTAGGACTTCATTCATACATTTTTGTAGGTTTACTCTGATGATTGGAAATTTTATGGGCTAATGAAAGATCATTGTGATAATTTAAGACTTATGTTTGAGAGGTGGTGGTATTTGAGCATCTCCTCAAACATTAAGAAGTGAATTTTTGCTACACCCTTTGGGACTCTGTTGGGACATTTTATTTGTAAAGAAGGCTTGTTGGTAGATCTTGCTAAGGTTTTTCCTATTTTTGGATTAGAGGAACCTACTAAATAGACCGAGGTGTGTGGATTCCTGGGGCACACAAGTTATTACAGGAAATTTATCAAAGGTTATGTTAGGATTGTCTCGCCCTTGGAGGAATTTTCTAAGAGTAAGGGAAAGTTCCATTGGGGTAAAGAGCAACAGTGCGTGTTTGAGACATTGAAGCTTTTCTACCTACATTTCACTTTACCTCATGAACCAAACCATTCCATGTGCATGTGGACACCTTTGGCATGGAATTTTGTGTAGTATTAGTTCTCCCTAGAGAAGGTATTGTTGATCATCATATTTGTTTTGTAAGCATGAAGTTGAAACCCGTTAAGCATAATTATACAACTACAAAGTGCGAAG
Source organism: Taxus chinensis (assembly GCA_019776745.2). Classification (NCBI taxonomy): domain Eukaryota; kingdom Viridiplantae; phylum Streptophyta; class Pinopsida; order Cupressales; family Taxaceae; genus Taxus; species Taxus chinensis. The sequence goes on along the minus strand of CM034154.1, from coordinate 134,203,157 downwards.
TTTTGTCTATGATTTACGTGCTACATAATTTTCAAAAATACTTGTTAGCAACTCATTTTATTTTCTATGCAGATCACGTGGAACATAAATATCTAGTCAACAAGCCCATTTTTTTGGGGTGCATATGCCGGTGGATTATGTTTTTCCTGGAATTTTATTTTACAGTTGTGGTGAAACCAGGGAAAATTAACTCAGGACCAGATCATTTCTCAAGAATTAACTTTGGTGAGGATGCGCATAACATTGAGGACACAATGTTGGATGCATATTTATTCAGATTAAATTTTACACCCTATGACTTAGAAGATATTTTTTTGTTTTTGTATACTGGTGTGGCGCGTGAAGGGATGAAGATCTTAGAGAAGAAACAACTTGCAATACGCATCATGCCCTATATGTTGATCAACGGAGATTTATATAAGTTGGGATGAGATGAGGTTTTGCACCGGTGTGTACTAAAGCATGAACATACTTCCATTATAGAGGAAGCTCATGGTGGGATCGCATGTGAACATTATGCAGGAAATGCTACCATGCACAAAATTTTATTGGCAGGTCTATGGTGGGAAATAATTTATAAGGATTACATTGAATACTATAAGTCCTGTGACCATTGTCAGCACCTTGGAAAGCCTGGGCATAGAGATGAAATGAATTTAAGGCCTATTTCTAGTGCATAACCTTTTGAAAAGTGAGTAACTGACATTGTGGGTCCTATTTCCCCACCCGCGTGTAGGACTAGATCACGCTACATTATAACTTGTACAAATTATCTTACAAGGTGGGAAGAAGCGACGCCTACAATGGATTGCACAATAGCTACATAAACAATATTTTAATGGGAAAATATAATCAACAAATATGGATGCCCATTGAGTTTAACAAGTGATATGGATACTCATTTTTCTTAATGAGACTATTAGGATCCTATTGGCAGAATTTATGGTAGAACACAATAAAACAATACCCTATCACCCACAGGAAAATGGCACTATTGAGGATTTTAGCAAAATATTGGGAAATACATTGACTAATATTTGTGATGTCTTAAGAAAGGATTGGGATGAAAAAGTCTCTACTGTACTTTGGGTATACAAAACAACTTATAAAATCTTAAAAAAAGCCACACCCTTTTAGTTAGTGTTTGGCGTGGAGGCTATTTTTCCCATGGAGTTTATGTTACCTTCTCTGTGTATTGCATATAGGAGGTCTAGATGATGAGAAAGAACTTAAAGAGCGCATTGATAAACTGATACAGTAGGATGAGAGGTGTTTCATTACTAGATGGATTCAGAAGACAGAAAAGGCCATGTAGAAGGCATGACATGATATGCATGTTAAAGATAAGCAACTTGAAGTTGGACAGATGGTTCTTCTTTATGATTCCAAGTTTTTGTGCCACCCTAGAAAGTTCCAAGTGCATTGGTTGGGACTGTATGTTGTGAATTTTATACTTGATTAAGGTGTTTTCCAATTAAAGGCATTGGATGGGACATAGTTTCCTAGTTACTTTAACGGGAGTAGGTTGAAGCCTCACTATAAACAAGTCTTCTTGGTGTTTATAATAAGACATTATTTCCATTAGACTATATTTCTTTTTAATTTATTCCCTTATATGTGTTTCATTTCAACGTTGTTATGCTTTATTAATTTATTTCAGTGTTTTGTTGTAATAAGGGTGCTTACATGTCAGTTGTTGATTACTATCAATTGAGTTCTTGCGCATAAGACTAAACATATCATTAGTGTGGGGTATAAGGAAAACAAGAGCACGTGTAAGGATTCCTAAGTACGAGAAGGGCATGCATAGCAAAGGTGATGTTGGTTGTTGGAAAAGTGGTGACAACATGTCATAAGGAGGATGATGATAATAAGGACGATGCCACATGAAAATCCATGTATAAGGAATGAACACATAGGAAAACGTGAGGTAGGTAGCGACATGGAGAACTACTTGGAATAGGACACAGAGGTTGATGTACTTCGGTGCTAGGAGTGCGTGTAATGAGGTTTGTGGTCAGTATAGTCTACACCCTAGAAGGTCACAGAGGTTATGCACACTGGACGCGTGGGGGAAGCACACTTAGGATTGTGGAAAATATGAGAAAAACATAAAAGTAGAAATAAATTCACTCGTATGGTGGTAGGTGGAAAGAATTTAATGTGGGTAAAAATTAAAACACTATAAAAGGAGTGTTGGGGTAAATAATTTTTACCTTACCTTGAATGAATGTTTTAAGAGAGATTACATGAACTAGGGCACACTTTGATGTTCAAGCGAGAAATCAATTGTAGAGTTGAAAAATCATGCACCAGAGGGAAAAACAAAACACGACCGAGTAAGGATAGTTCATTTGGGAGGAATCTTGCAGGTTGGATGACATGTTGTGGAGTTTGAGTTTCTCTAGTTACGGTTTACAAAACTAGGGTACACCATTCAAGATTTAAACAAATAACATCAATGTTGCACCTAGAGTTTGTTGGAAGAGGTTAAAACATTAGGAAAAGTAAGGTATGAGGTAGATATTTGATTTTGTATGCTTACAATAGCACCAAGGAAACCTGCGACCTTGTCACTAAAGATAAGAGGTAAGGGCTAAGAAAAAAATACCCCGCCGTTGATGTTGAGGAGGAATGGTACTAAAAAATACAGTATCTTGATGGTGTGCTAATGGGAAAAGAGTGGGAATTCCATGTAAAGATCATGGCGGTTAGTGATTATAATCATCGCACAAACCTAACCACGTGTAACATGGCAACCAAGCTTATTCAACCAACTAATGATAGAACCACATATGATAAACTAGTTTATGATGATAGGGTAAAGAGGGTAGTGAAGAGTGTTGGATTATTACAACTATATGAGCTTCCGCTCTTCAAAAATCCTAAAATACTATATCAGTGGTTAATGTCACACATGCATGAAGATTACTTCTATTTTATAGGCATACGGATGAACATAACTGCATAATTAATTGAGAAGTACACTAGTCTCATTAACACTGGTAGCTCATTTTATGATAACTTGGGAAATGATGAAGAGGTGAAGAAAACTGCCAAGGAGTTTGAATACAAGAAGGTTGGGTGCACTTTTGATATTATAAATTTAAGTGACCTTGTTATGAAGATGGCTGCGCATTTTCTCAAAAATCTAAGCGGGTAGGAGATATGGACACAGGTGAACAAGAGATGGTTGTACGTATGCAAAAAAAATCAGAAGGAACAATATACAATATCACCTCCTTTATAGTAGAAGATATTATTGATGCTGCACGTGATGTGAGAACATCATGTTTGGGAACATCTTACTACTAATAATATTCTCAGAGATTGGGGTTCCTGATGGGACTAGGGAAAAGATATGGGAGTATACTGTAGATAATCCTTCCCCTACAAAATGATTTGCTAAGTATACCTGTGACATGATGACATTGGTTTATAAGGAACATATAGATAAAGGGTACAAATGAATGCATGATGCATTCGATGCTAAGTGGAGGATTCCAGAGCAACTACCCATGCTTTTGGATGGACTTGCATATTTTTTTGTGTATCAATAATTCTGCATTGGGAGGTTTATGTTGACTGATGGCACTAAGAGCCCATGGTGCAAACTTCTATTTTCCTTTTTAGAAGATTACTTTTAGGCTGTAATAAATAGGTTCAAGGAAGTGCTAAAATTAAGGTATGACCTGAGTGAAGTGGATAATAAGCACCATAATATTATTCATAAACTTGTCTACCCCAAAAAGTAACTTATACGGAGAATTATGTCTCTGAGGGTATACATTTTTTGAAACCAATAAAATTTTCCATAACTTTAGTGGATGCAACAAATATATATATTTATCTAAGGCCTCAGTTTGTGGATGAGGAATTTTTAGAAGATGATGTAAGCATTCTTGAGGAGCCTTCTACATAGAAGAAGGTTGAATTGAAGAAGCGTGAGCGTGAAGCGATACCGGCTGTTAGTAGGACTAAAGGATTGGTTAAGGATAAAACCCAGCTTCTAGCATGCCTACAGGACAAACCTTGGAAAGGAAGGATGTAGGGACCAATACTAATGTCAGGAGGAAGCCTGTTAGAAAATGATCTCCAATACTAAAGAGACAAATAATAGTCCACTTCTCGGATTCTAAGAATTCTGAGAGTCAAGAAGAAGGTGTTGAAATTGAATAATATTCGATTAAAATAATGATCCCGCTAGTGCATACAATAGAAGAATTAGATGAAGAAGACCAAGACGAGAACTATGAATATGCTCATACCACGGATGTGGAAGAAGAGGGTATCGAGGAAGCCAACACACAGAGGATTAAGGATAACCCAGACCCTTTAGAGGATCCTGAGGATAAGCACACTCCTAACCTAGAAATTGAGCACAAAATGGAAGGAGAGGTCATAGAGATTATCAAGCATTTGGTGGAGCATGAGGTTGTGTAGAGCGAGGAAAAAGAAATATAGGAAATAAATGAAGAAGAGAAGAGTGAAGAACATGAAGGGATCATGAGCGTAGAGTTGCGCATTGCTGTGGGTTTTCCCAAGGGAACTCAAGGAAAAAGATGAAAATATATCCCCAAAGGCCCTATAATGCAATATATTGAGGATATCTATAAGGTTTTATGTGTGAGGTACTAGAGTAGAATATCTATATATCAACTCTTTTTTTGGTCTTTGTTTGATAAGAAGACTATGCTCCCATGTACGAGAAAGATGTTGTCCTAGGATTTTGAGTCCCATATTGAAGAGATGAAATTTGAAGTAAGTACCCATTCATTACTAGATACCTGAGAATCATCCATTTCAAGATACATGTACCCGTTAGTTAATTCTCAATAGTTAATAGATGAACAAGCATGTAATGCGCTTAATAAGCTATTAGTGGAAGTGGGGTATATAATTTTTGACAAAAATAATAGTTTAAGGTACATTTAGAGTGAGTTGGCAGAGAAGAATAAGAAAATAATTAAGAGAGATAAGGAGATTAAAGAGAAGGAAGATATTATTTCCCAACTACGGAAGGAGTTAGGATATGAAAAGGGGAAATGTGTGCACTGTACAAGAATCCTGAGTGCATAAAAGATGCAATTTTGATTAGGCACCTGGACCTGGTTCCCCCAAAAAATATGGCATATGAATCTTTATTTCATTTTCTTGAAGATATCACGTGCATAATCACTTCCCAACCAGCTACCCTTTCCCTTGAGTCTACAGAAGAAGATATGGAAAGGTAGAAGAAACAATAAAGATATCAAATTTAGGCCACCATAATGGAATACAATGAATTGTTGGGGTCATTCAAGGTAGTTGTGCACATGGAAAAGGTTATGTATGCTAATTTTGAAGATAAAGACCATGTGGTGGGCCTACTAGTTACAAAAGATGAGGCAAAACTCAACAAATTCTAGGATAAAAATAAGGGGAACAAGGTGGAACGGGAAAAGATATTGGTGGAAGTTGAAAAAAGGCATGAGGCAATTAATACATTAAGATCCTTGATTAAAAATAAATTGAAGGAAATTTGCCACAAGTCACATACAAGATGGATGTGCTAAAAAATATGGGAAAGCAATTGGAGAATTTGGTGGACACACTAAAGGATAAGGGAGATGATCTAACTTTGGAGGAGGTCACTGCCATGATAGGAGAAACTTTTACTCAAGCGCACAGTGAACTAGAAGGGTGGAAAACATTAGAAGCTCTAGTAACTAAGGAATTTCCCCTCCTTTTTGCATAGTAGTACCTATATTCTTTAATTATTTGGAGTAAACTGGAAAGATTCTTTTCTTCTTTGATTCTTGGAGGATTCTTTAGTATTTGGGAAGAAAAATATAGTGTTGCCAAGGATGGACAACATATCTAGTGTGGGGTAATGTTGGGTCTTGAAAAATGACTAAGTATTTGAGTGCGCGCGTGTAGAAATAACAGGAGAAATGCACACAGGTGATAGAATGGTGGATGTGCATAGGGTTATCAGTGTTCACATGTGGGTAACAGAAAACAACGCTCAAGGGTTGATTCTAGAAGGAAAGAGGACTTAATTGATTTAGAGGCTTGATGCTAAGTATAGAGATGGCGTAGGAAACACGCAAGAGAAGAATCCATGCAGGAGGTGTTTATTTTTGGAGCAGGAAAATAGCAGTTCAAACTGGAGTATGAAGAAGGATGCACAAATTCTATTTTGGGAAAAATGGAATGACAAGCAACATGAAGTGCTTTGGGCTAAAAATAGGGTTAGAATTGGAGTTATCTATAGATGAACTATTGTTAGAAGAGATTTCATACTCCCTTGTACCTTTGCTAAGTGACACATGGTGATTCTTATCATGTAATCTATTTTGAGGATACATAAGTGGTGAAGGGAAAGTCTCCACCCCTATATATATATATATATATATATATATATATATATATATATATATATATATGTATGTATTTATTCACATGGTTTAAGAGAGGTTAATTATATTTTGTAGTAGAGTTATGTTTCTGGTTTATGTGCGCATGACTCATGGTGACATTGTTTTGTATGTACTTAGTTTTTGTGTTTTACAGTAATTAATACAATGAATCTATCTGGTTGGATATTGGTTGTTGACATATTTAGGATTGGTTCTTGCATGTTAATCCTAATCTTGATTCTTGTATTAGTTATTCTTGCATATGGTTAAGATCTAGATCTGTTTATGGTTCATCCTTGCATTTTTATTATGGATCTAGAATATATCTATATATATGTTTATCATGCCAAATCCTTGACAAATATTCCATAAAAGAGGGACCTAGTACCCTTGTGTGCTTTGAGTGAGCGTTGAATTATGGTTGATTGATGTTCCAGTTTGCCTTGGGTTGTTCTGTAAAATAAAAGACTACATTATGTGACCAAAATAAAGGACCAAGCTCTAAGCATCTATTATCACCACTTAAGATTACATCCAAAGGCATCTAAGAGCATCAAAGGCATCCATATAGCTTTCATTCAAGGGACAAGGAAATGCATATACACATAGGAGGGGAATTTTAATTTTCCATCCACACATCTATTTACATTGGTACATTTAGCTCGCCCATTATCACGTACGCTTGCATAAGGGATTCCTAGGGCACAATTATATTACCAATGCACATAAAATACATGGATCTTGAGATGTAGTGTAGTTCTCGGTCGTAAGATCATTCTATCGGGTGACTGTTGGGATTAGTATGACTCCCCACTTTTTGGATTTGACGGAGTTTGAGGGTTTTATAGGTCATCTTCTCTTTGTAGTTTACAGGTTGATTTTGAGATCTTCCAGAGACATACAAATGAGAAAATGTTAAGGTTAGAGACACTGGTGTGACAAAAAAAACTAGTTTTTGAGCTCTTTTTTGGTCATAGGCACCCAACATAGGTATCTGGTGCATAGGTACCCTCACCCTAGTCTAAGCGCCCTAGTACAATCTCATATGGAAGTTTTAAGATTTTGTTTACCCAGTTGCGATAGTCTACTCCTCTTATTCAATAGTTTCTCTAGTGTAGATCACCTTTGAGATAGAATGAATCAACTAAGTCTTTCTTTATCCCTCTTGCACTTACGTTTTTCACATTTATTTAGCTTATTACTTACATCATCTACATTCCAGTAGTTTTTTAGCATTTATTTATCATACGTGACTTTGCAATTAGGGTTTTATAAGATATTCTTTCACATATCCTCACTTATCAATTGATAAAATTTTCATCTACTCATTGTTATCCTCCTTATCATCTTTCATAGTATCAAGGTCTTCCATATCAAAATTATCGTCAACTTAATGGACATAATGACAATGATTTCTATTCTCTAAAATGAAAATTGGCCACCTTAAGCATTATGGTCTCATCTCATTTGCTACACATAATGATGGTAGATGTTCATCTTCAATTGCTAAATCCTAATGGGTTCCTCAATTTGATTCATATATGTTTATTGAGCATCTTTTATTGTTCCTATTATGATAAGTCATGAACTGCCTATTTGACTCGGTGGCAGACCATATTCAAAGTTATCTACTCCATCATATCCTATCAATACTTCTACTTCATTATGAATTCCTAATCAATAACCTCCTCTAAAAATCAGTCCAACACCTCCTCCTCTAAAGTCTTCTGAAACATTATCAATTCCACATAGGTTACCACCACTTCATTTTGCCAAGTTGACTATTCCTTACATTAATGGACGGGACACATTTCAAACACCCCCATAGATATTTATCTCTTACACAATTAGGGGGAATCATAGATTCCCCCCTCTTTCATTACTATCAAATTTCTCTATCATCTCATGCACTTAACACTTCACAATTAATGTCTAATATTTACTAAGAATCATAAACACCATTTGTTACACACATTTCATCATTACTACCCTATGGTATACTCTTGTTATAATGTTCACAGTTGAATATTGAGAGCATACTACATCCATGAACCTCACACACTACACATTTCACGCTCTGTGCTTTATGATACATCTTTCTAGAATTTTATTCTCACACATCATACTATCATATTCTATTATATACGCTCTATGCTTCATTGATCTATGTTTCTAGCACGCACTTTCAGACCATTTCCTGATAACGCACTCTTGTTCTATGGTTCATTCTTGACTGTCGAGGGGTATTTAAAAAATTAACGTCATCTCATACATAATCATACACATCTGATATGGGGCATGTTGATTCTATCATATTCACCTTGCATATCACTCCATTCAACTCATTCACAACATATTTCATATCTTGGTTAAACATACTACTACTTTCTTAAAATTAATACATGTACACTTTGTTTCACATTCTACATAGATAATTAATATGACATTATATTTATATATATACACATGTACATTCACTTGGTCTTTAGTTGTGAATGTAGAATTTCTACAAATCTTTACACACAAGAATGATGCATGGCATTGTACCTCTTACCAATCCCACTGAGGCTTCTGGGGGTGTTTATATTTCTACTCTTACACATTACAAGTGATATTTTTTTGTTATTTACTATTTCATATTTTTACTAGTACACTACTTTATATCGAAACATACACTCTTTGACATACTTTTTATCATTCTAACATGCTAACAAGTGTTTCATTTGCAAAATTTGCCTTGTACAAACTATTTTCCACCATGGTTGTCTATTACATTTTGCTTTCTCTTTTCTTCTTTTTTATGCCATGATTTACAGGCTATGCCCTATGTATTTTATGTTATAGAAGACAAAGTATGAGTGATGTTCCACGTTTGAAACCCACTTTTTGTGGTATACTTTGTCTACACTATTAATTTTTTACATTGTCTTCTATAACATATTTTCCACTTTTTCTACTAACACATGTTTCTATCCATATTGTTTTCATGTGCCTTGGTTTCTACCATGTACATTCCCTCCCCCTGTATGGTATCATTTTCAAATCAGCATCTAGTCCTATGTTTTGGGTTACATCCTCCTAACAACGTCGCATGTACCCCAAACAAGGGGGCATGCATTGGGTGAATCAATCACCCCATACATTATCTCAGAGCTTCAGTACAAGCCTACACAATACATGAACAAAACATAGTTACAGTCACAAAATGGCCCAAAATTTGGCTTGGGTCCTCAGTTCAGCACAAACACTAACACCTAGATACAAACATTAGCACCTGGGTGCTCTTGACGTTTCATGGGTGCTTATGAACATGGGTATTTCTAGTTACTTTCTCATATCAGCATAATTGTCAACACTTCATAGAGGAGTTTGCACAATACGTGCATAGTCCTCTAGCAACTAGAATGCATTCTATCTCCTTCTTCTACTTGGATTAAATTGTAGCAACAAAAAACTAAAAATGGATCACACCACCTGTAGTGGTGTATGAATTCAAGAAGATGTCTTAAAATGAGAGTAACACTAGACTGACCTCCCTAGCACTCTTTTGTTGTGGTGCGAGATCGCGCAAAAAACACACACTTAGTGTGAGATCACCCAAAAAACTCATTCTTGGTGTGAGATTGCTAAAAAAACTTGTTCTTGGTGTGAGAGCACCCAAAAAACTCATTCTTGGCATGATAACACCCAAAAAAATCACTCTTGGCATGAGATCTCCCCAAAAACTTTCTCTCCTATACAAATTTTAGGACATTTTCTATCTTTTTCACTTATCATGGATCAGGTGCACACTTTCCTTTCTACTACTTTTTCACATTTACATACTTTTATAGAGTTTTCATAACACGTGACTTTGACTACTTATTTTCTTTTCTTTTTCCATCCTTAATACGTAACAAGAAGTTTCCCTTCATCAAGATACAAAAATAATAGGTACAACATGGTACGACACTCATACTCTTCACCCCTAGGGTTTCTTCATCTTTCTTAGCTTCCATGCTTCATTTTTATCACTCTGTGATTTCACTTATCTCATCGGCAAGATTTTACCATCACACTCTACATGTTTATTAGGTATACATCTCTTATCGACTTTATTTTATAGATTATTCACTCAACAACATAAAGCGGGGGAAAATATAGACACAAAATCACACACTTGGGTATATTTCTAGGTCTTAATCAATTACTACTATTCATATAATTCCTAAGTGAGAAAAATAGTAATTGACTACTATTTTGGGCCTCTTTTAGTATTTTAGTGCTTTCTCTTTTTTCTTAGACACCCTAAAACGCATTCGATACTTTATTGCTTTACCTTTTATGACTCTAGATACTAGTGCCCAAATAGGATGCCAGTGCTTAGGTGCACTCGTCCTTCTAGGTGCTCCCGACCTCTTTTTATCTTACTCTCTCTCTCTTTGGGCTTATTTTATCTTTTGGAAATATTATTTTATTATGGGTCGGCCTTTTAGTTTTCAATCAAAAAATTCAAACAAGGGATTCATATAAATACATATCTCTACTACCAAAATAAAGGACCAAGCTCTAAGCATCTATTATCACCACCTAAGGTTACATCCAAAGGAATATAAAAATATCAAAGGAATTCATCTAGATTTAATTAAAGGGACAATGGACTGTATTTTTTTTATACACGCATAAGAGGGGAAGTTTATTTTTCCATCCATACATATATTTACATTGGTACATCTAGTTATCGCCCACTATCACATGTGCTTGCACAAGGGCTTCTTAGGGCACAATTTTATCACACACGCATAAGAACTACATGGAGTTTGATATGTAGTACAATGCTTTGTCATAATCTCACTTTGTTGGGTGACCAATGAGGTCATTCTGACCCCCCAAATTGCATATTTTCTTTTTGGGATTTGATGTAGTTTGAGGGTTTCGCATGTGATCTTCTCTTTGCAGTTTATAAGTGAATTTGGTGATCATCCAGTGACATACAAGTGACCAAAGGTGAAGGTTAGCGACACTCATGTGACACAGTAAAAACCAATTTCTGAGCTCTTACATGGTCACAGGTGCCACATAGAGGTCTCTTACACCTAGGCGCCCTCGCCCTAGTCGATTTTCATGCCGTAGTTCCCGGGATTTTCTATGCCTAGTTATAATATTCTACTACTCATGTTCAATAGTTTCTTCAGTATAGATCACCTTCGAGATAATGAAAATGAGATAAGTCTTTCTTTCTCCCTCTTGCACTTATGGTTTTCACATTTATTTAGCTTATTGCTTACATTTTCTATATGCCAACAATTGTTTAGCATATATTTATCATATGTGACTCTATAATTAGGGTTTTATGAATATTCTATTTTTTAAAAATTAAACTTAAGATTTAATTTTCATTAGATCATTTGGTGAACCCTACTCTTGATTAACCCTACAATGCTTCTTTTTTATTATGTATGTTCCTAATTACTTACCAAAAGATGTTGGGTCATTATATTTCCAAACATATTCCCCCCAAGTATGTTCTTATTCATATGACTAGTCTTCATCCATGATTTTTAAATGCCAAAGAAGAAGATGACTTTTACCATAAGGTGTATACTCCTAGCTCTACAAGTGAATTTACTCTTATAATGCAAAAAATTATGAACCCTCATCATGATGTTTCACTCATACCCCTATTGAAGCTGTTATTCTTGTGATAGTGATAGTGATATTGCTTATTTGACTACAAATGATACATATGTAGAGGATTAGGTTAATTTTTCATATGAGGAATTCTTTATTAATGATGCTTGTAAGACCCATACAAAAAATATCATACTTCTAATGTTGTTGTATATGCTATTCTAAATGGTTCTCTTCTTATTTATTCTTATCCTCCACTTACATATCCACAAATAATTAGGTTTGATCCTATTATTTCTGATAATAATGTTAACATTCCCTCTCTTTCTTCTCAACCAAGTGCTTTTCTGTTGAATATTTTTCCCCAAAATCCATATCTTTCTTCTTCCACCACTTGTGCGCTTCATAGTAATGTTATTACTCATATTTATTCTCATGATGTGTTAAATTATGAAAAAGTTAAATATACATGTGTTTCTACTATTGATATTCCAAAAGTGTTCATATTGATTGTATTCCTTCTTTTACTGATATTGTTGATAAAACTATGAAAAATTATCTTCCAATGTTTCTACCCCTAATTACCCATTTACTGATCCTAAGATTACCTTCTAACCAAATAGTGTACCTATGGCTACTCATAATGGCAAGATACAACCACTTTATAAACCTGTTAATGTTTATGCCATTACCCCGTAAGAATTTATTTCTCTTATGCATGTTGTAAGTGATTTAAAAAATAAAATTAATACTCTTACCCTTAAGAGTAGGTCATGATATGCTAGTACTGATAATAATTTTCTTCATGGAAATCCTATTCCTAAGTAGATCTACAACTGACCTTTTCCCAAGAGTTTTACCATGCCTAATTTTACACTCTTTTATGGAAAGAGTAATTCTTATATACATATTATGGATTTTATATCACCTATGGCTTCAAATTATAATGATAGATTACTTCTAAAATCATTTTCTATTAGTCTTACTGATATTTCTTCACATTGGTTTTAGCATTTTCCTAGTGGATTTATTAGTACTTATATTGATACTAAAGAGGCATTTATTAGACATTTTATTTCTAACAATGGTCCGTCGACACTAAAATTTTCCTCCATAATTTCTATTTCATTAATGTGTGTATTAGGAATAGGATGTTGTTAATTATAATTAGTAGTAGCGTCCGATAGAAGATAACGGCATTGTTGGTACGACGCCGCCAATAATGTATAGTACGGTAATAGTCAAAAGTACAATAGGAATGTTGTGGTAAAAAGTAAATATTTGTTGTAAGTAGTTCGGTAATGTTAAAATGGCAAAGTTAGGGTAAGTAGAGAAGTAGGGTCTACATGATTAGGAATTATAAATATTATATTAGTAATAAGGACAAGGAGTGAGGTCATAAATATTTTGTGTATTTTATTTGTAAAAAGTCTAAGAATGTGGAACCCATGTGAAATGATAAGGTTTATATTATCTTAAAAGATAAGCTTACATGTACAGATAAGAGTTAAGGTATGGAATATGATTCGTCAGACTAGATTTCTTATCCTATCTTAGAGATAAGATGGATAAGCCTAGAAGTTCTATAAATAGAGAGGCCACCCCCCCTCATTTAGCATAGAAGGAAGTAGTGAGAAATATTGTATGAGTAAGTGTGTAAAGGAAGCCATCATTTTGAAGGTGTGTTAAAGAAGCCATTAAGAGGTGTAATTGTGAAGTTTCTCCCATAGTTATGATTGGAAGGCAAGTGAAGTCAGTAACACTTGAAGTACCTCATGGGTGAGATTGTAACAACCTCATCGGTGAGATTATAACAATTTCATGTTGATATTATAATTTACACTTATATTTCAGATTTATCATCATTCCTTCTTATCATAGTCTATGGTATTCTTGTGTTATGTTTGTTGTTGTGTTTCCAAATTACATCCACCAAACTAAAGGTTGTGCATTAGTAAATAATCATAGCACGAGGAGTTCCCGGTGAAGAATTATCATAGTGCCGGATTGGTGATGACATTTTGGTTCTGTTGCTGGGACCATTCCTCGTTGGTGGATTTTTTGGAGAGATATTCCCACTTAGTCAGAAAACATTTGGAGGGTAACCTTGTTTTTATTGTGCATAGTAGTTACCATGGTAAAGTCACTTTTTGGCATGAATAATATTTACTGCATGGTAAAGTCACTTTTTATCTATGAATAGTATTTACCGCAGTAACTTCACTTTTTACTGTGAATAGTGTTTACCACAGTAAAGTCAGTTTTTACCGTAGTAAGTCAAGTTTTACCATAGTTTACCGTGGTCATTTCTATTTTACTATAGAAAGGTGTAAAGTCACTTTCTATTATAGTGATTCCAATTATTTGTGCACATAAGTCTTGTTGATTGTACTTGTGGGTTGGTATTTCACTGGTGGTTACTTTTGGAAATGGGGAAGGTTCCTATGTTTACAGCCCAATCTAATGAAGATGCTTCCACTTTTGTTCAAGAGTTTAAATGATCTTGTATTTGTAATGGCCTTATAAGAAGGGAAGAATAGACTAAATTTTTTCCTACCTTTTTAGATGGTTCAGCCCTTAGGTGGTTTGAAACACTAGGTGATAATGTGAAAAATTCATGGGATTTATTAACTAAAAGTTTTCTTGAAGAATTTGGTGAACAACAAAAATATGCAGATCTCATGATCGATATCACAAAGCTATCCCAAGGAGAGAAGGAGAAGATAAGGGATTATCATGCTCATGTTCTAGAGCTAAGGAGGAAGCTCGATGCCCAGATCCAGAAGGAAGGATTAGCAGATGGGTTGATGAATGGCTTGGATAATCTCCTCTGTAAGCACTTCATTCTTGGGATGAAGCCAGAGATCAGACAATGAGTGAAGTATGAATGCCCAGCTACAATTTAACAAGCAAAGGATATTGCAAGAAGGCAAGAAGAAAGCATGGAAGAGGAGCCCAAAGAAATTGTTGCTAAAGTAGAGCCTACACCAGCACCTTTGGTCCAAAATCCACAACCACTCTCGGTGAGCACAAATGTTTCTCCTAGTACATCTACTGAGTATGAAGATCTTCTCAGGAAGATGGGTCAGTTAACTATTAATCTTCTTCAAGGAAAATAATTTAGTTCTCAAGGAGGAGATAGAGGTCCAAAAAGAAATATTTCTGAAGTTATATGTTATGGTTGTTATAAAAAGGGTCATTATAAGTATAATTGTCCAAATAGAGCTTCTACATCTGGTACAAGAGATAATGATAAAGGAAAAGCACATGTGAATTCTTTTGATGTAGTAGATAAGAGCATAAATAATGAAGTAGATGTGTTTGTAACAAAAAGAAAGAAAGAAAAAGATAATCAAGATGGAAATGATCCTAAGAAGATGAAAGGAGAAACTAGTAAGAAACATAGGAGAAGAAAGTTGGGTGTGTAGGATTTTCTAATTTCACAGGGACAAGGACCATACTCCATCTTAGAAGATCTGTCCAAAAGACCTGCAAATATTACATATGGTTGAATCTTGGCTATGTCTTTCGAGAAGAGGCGGGAGCTGTGAAGTGGACTCAATGCTCGACAAAGGAAGGAGGTTGAGGTCCCTGTTTTGGAGGCAGAGGCGGATCCCTATGCTCCACAAGCTGAGGTATTATGTAATGGTATTTCAATTCATGATGTCTTAGTTGATGGAGGTGTTGCAGTTAATGTAATGACCGAGTCTGTAATGAATATGTTGGGTTTAAAAATTGATCGCCCCTCAACACTTATGTTAAGGTCATTAAATAAGGGAAAAACTAAACCAGAAGGTGTAGTTTCAAATGTGGAAATATCTGTTATGGGTGTTGTATGTGTGGTAGACTTTTAGGTGATGAAAAATGGTACTATTGCGTACCCAATGTTGTTGGGAAGACCATGGCTAAGGAGAGTTCATGCAAGAAACTACTGGAATGAAGGTTTCATGACACTTGGATGTGGTAGAGAGAGGGTGAAGATAAACGTGATCCCTCGACATCATAAGGCAGAACCTGTGGATTCAAGTGATGAAACTGATGATTAGACATCCTCTGATTACTCTAGTACCAGTGAAGTGGACACAGAAGATGAAGAAAGTGAGGTTGATGTTTCGGTCATGGATATCCTTCCAGTCACACCAACTCATGAACCCATAAAATTATCTAAAAAAGAAATTGATGATCGTCTCCAACAAAAAAATATTGGTGATGTTGTGATGGAGAGTGAGAAGGAATCCTACCTCCAGCTCTTTCAAAGGTACATACACCTATTCAATTTTGATTACAAGGAACTCCGTCAAGTAAGTTGGGTAGAACATTCTATTGAGCTGGTAGATGGTGCTAAGCCCATAAAGCAAATGCCATATAGAATGAATCCTAATTTTTCCAAGACTGTAAAAGAAGAAATAGATAAGTTGCTTGATGCAGGATTCATATTTGATGTGGAGAATTTAGAATGGGTTTCTCCCATTGTGATCTCAATAAAAAAGAATGGGAAGCTACACATTTGTGTTGATTATAGGAAGCTCAATAAGGCAACAAAGAAGGATCATTACCCTCTTCCATTCTCAGATCAGATCTTGGACGAAGTAGCTAGCCAGGAGTGCTATAGTTTTGCTGATGGATATAGCGGATATAACCAAGTTCGTATAGCAGAGAAAGATCAGCTGAAGACCACGTTCACCACTCCTTGGGGAATGTTTGCTTATAGAGTTATGCCTTTTGGGTTGTGTAATGCTTTGGCAATGTTCCAGCGCTTGATGAATAGGGTGTTTGAACCCTACATTGGGAACTTCATCAGAGTATTTCTGGATGATTTTTGCATCTATGGGAGCAAGATGGACCACCTGCACGAAATGGAGACAACATTTCAAAGGTTAGATGAAGCACAAGCCTCACTAAACCCTACAAAGTGTGTCTTTGGATGTTCTAAAGGTGTTTTGTTAGGGCATGTTGTATCTAGAGATGGTATTGGTACTGATCCTGATAAAGTTTCAAAAATCAAAGAGTTACCATTTCCTATGAATAGAAGTAAGTTGAGATCATTTTTAAGCCATGTGGGTTACTATAGAAGGTTCATCAAGAATTTCTCAAAGATTTCACAGCCACTAACCCAGTTCTTGAAGAAGGATGTTACTTATGAACCAGGAAATAAGGCGCATGAAGCTTTTGAACAACTGAAGGAAGCCCTGGTGTCTTCACCTATTTTGAAAGAATACAGATTGGAGTAAGCCATTCATTGTGTATACTGATGCCTCAGATGCAGTACTAGGAAGTACTCTGAGCCAAAAGGATGAAAATGGGAATGATCATCTAGTTTACTTTGGGAGGAGACAAATGAGCAGTGCTGAGGTAAATTATACTGTAACTAAAAAAGAGGCTCTAGCTATCATTTTTGCTATAAAGAAGTTTAGAAATTACTTGCTAGGGTAGAAATTTATAGTTGTAACAGATCATCAGGCTCTAAAATATATTGTAAATAAGCCTAACCCATCAGGGAGGATAGCAAGATGGATAATTTTTCTACAAGAATTTGAATTTGATATTATAGATAGGCTAGGAAAGAAGCATGTCAATGCATATGCACTCTCTCGAGCCTATGATGGTTTAGGTTCATCTTGTGATGATGATGATTTCCCAGATGCAGCATTGTTATCCCTTGACACAATCCCTAGTGAATACATAGATTTTGGAATTATCTGAATGAATTCAAGTTTCCTGATGGTGCTAATGCAAATACTAAGAGGAAGATTACTCAAGTCAGTCGTCCATATTCTATTATGCATGGAGTATTATTTCGAATAGGAACTGATGGATAGTACAAGAGAGCAGTTGGACGTGATCAAGGGAAGGAGCCGATAGAATAATTCCACAATGGTACATGTGGAGGACACTTCTCTAGACAACTTAAACAAGAAGGATCTTAGATGCAGGTTATCACTGGCCCACTCTTTTTATAGATTGTTATAATTATTGTAAGTCATGTGATATTTTCCAAACACATGGTAATTGTAAGACTTCATCAGCTCCATTATGCCCTATTCTTCCACTTGGTCCCTTTGAAAAGTGGGGAATAGATATTATAGGTCCACTTCCAACTACCCCATGCCAAAATAAGTATATTGTAGTTACCACAGATTATTTAACCAAGTGAGCTGAAGCTAGGCCATTGAAAACAGCTTCCATGGATGAAGTGGCAAGGTTCATATATGAACGCATTGTAACAGATCAAGGAAGCCACTTCATTAATGAGGTGGTAGAAGCCCTAGTCAACAAGTTTTCTATTAAGCACAGGAAGGCAACAACATACAAGCCAAACACAAATGGACAGGTGGAACGAATAAATTTTGTGTTGTGTCAAATTCTAGCAAAAGATGCAGCCTTACAGGTACATAAGTGGGATAAAAATATTCACACAGAATTGTGGGCATATAGGGCAACATCAAATTCAACAACATGATACTCCCCATTTCAGTTGGCTTATGGCATTGATCCAGTTCTTCCTATTGAGTTTGATATTCCCACTATGAGAGTTATGAAAAATGAAAGGATGGATGAAAGTGATTCAATAAAAGAAAGGTTGGTACATCTTCATTTGCTAGAGGAAATGAGGGAAATAGCGAAGGATACAAGCTATAAGAAGAAAATGAAGCAGAAGGAATAGTTTGATCAAAAGATCCGTTGGTCTCCATTTCATGTGAATGATTTGGTTCTAGTATATGATTCCAGATACAAAAGAAGAATAAAGAGAAAATTTCTTCCAAAATGGATGGGCCCTTACAAAATAGTAGCTATGCATGAAAATGGTACATACCAACTGGAGGAATTGGATGGCACTCCCATTACGAAATGGGTCAACCACGACAAGTTAAAGATTTTCCAAGCACCAGAATAGTCTACTCTGAGGACGGAGTAGAAGCTAGGAAGGGGGAAGATGTCGACACTAAAATTTTCCTCCATAATTTCTATTTCATTAATGTGTGTATTAGGAATAGGATGTTGTTAAGTATAATTAGTAGTAGCGTCTGATAGAAGATAACGGTGCTACCGGTACGATGCCGCCAATAATGTATAGTACGGTAATAGTCAAAAGTACAATAGGAACATTGTGGTAAAAAGTAAATATTTGTCGTAAGTGGTCCGGTAATGTTAAAATGTCAAAGTTAGGGTAAGTAGAGAAGTAGGGTCTACATGATTAGGAATTAGAAATATTATATTGGTAATAAGGACAAGGAATGAGGTCATAAATATTTTGTGTATTTTATTTGTAAAAAGTCTAAGAATGTGGAACCCATGTGAAATGATAAGGTTTATCTTATCTTAAAAGATAAGCTTACATGTACAGATAAGAGTTAAGGTATGGAATATGATTCGTCAGAGTAGATTTCTTATCCTATCTTAGAGATAAGATGGATAAGCCTGGAAGTTCTATAAATAGATAGGCCAACCCCCCTCATTTAGCATAGAAGGAAGTAGTGAGAAATATTGTATGAGTAAGTGTGTAAAGGAAGCAATCATTTTGAAGGTGTGTTAAAGAAGCATTAAGAGGTGTAATTGTGAAGTTTCTCCCATAGTTATGATTGGAAGGCAAGTGAAGTCAGTAACACTTGAAGTACCTCATCGGTGAGATTGTAATAATTTCATGTTGATATTATAATTTACACTTATATTTCAGATTTATCATCATTCCTTCTTATCATAGTCTATGGTATTCTTGTGTTATGTTTGTTGTTGTGGTTCCAGATTACATCCACCAGACTAAAAGTTTTGCATTAGTAAATAATCATAGCATGAGGAGTTCCCAGTAAAGAATTATCATAGTGCCAGATTGGTGATGACATGTCCTAAATTTATATTTGAGTGTTTACCTTCTTTGCATCAAAACAAGAATGAATTTGTTACTGATTATATCTTACGTTTAAAATATTGCATGTATCATTTACTTTATCAGCCTACTGATTTAGAAATGCAATATATATTTTGTTGTGGCATAATTTTTCCTGTAAAAAGAAGTTATTCTAAGACACATGTGAATATTTTACATCTCTTTGTCTTAAATTTATTTACTTAGAATAAGAAATGTTTTATTTACACTCATTTACACATACTTTTATCTCTTCTATTACTCCTCCACCTAGTACATATTCTATTCCTCTAATATCGCCACCCTCACATTATCCATATAATACTAGACATACTTGTGATCATTCATCCCTATTTCATAGACCTTATCCATGATTCACTCCCCCTCCTAAGCATGAGCCATTTCACTTCTCACTTTCTGTTACGCCTCATGATATCTCTAATACTTTAATTGATGAGAAGTTGATTCAGTTACCTTCTAAGGTGCATGATTCTCCTCATTAGATTTAACAGAATCGTAACCAGGAATTTTACAACTTCCATAGGATCAATTCCTTAAGTAAAAGGGTGTAATTTATTTTTTACACACCATGTTGATCGATCACATTCTTCCATGCTGTGACATGGAACACTAACATCTGTGTCTTTGACTACCTCTCATCTTCCTAACGTCATCTTGTCTATTCCTCCCTCATCCTCAACTATGCATGAGAAAATTGACCCTATTATTAAACCCAAACCCAAATGGGTCCCTAAAGAGCATCACTTTCCATTACATGATTCACCCATTCCTAGTGTTTCTATGATCACTCCAGGATAATCATTAGACACTTGTGATCATAACACTACATTGTCATGATTTAAATTGCTTGTGCATAGTCAGTGTCTTTTTTATAGTTATATGTTATATGTTATTCATTGGTACATGATTCCATTCCCATTATATAAATGTATGCCACTATTTATTTTTTGTTACTACAATTTCAACGCATGGTTGATTCTTCCCTAGTTATTTTCACCCTTGTTATCATCTTTACTACAATCCCACTTCGCTAATCATACTACGTTAATGTCTATTTTATTATCCTCACTATGACATGTTGAGTATGGAGATAAATTACTAATGTTTTAGCATGCAATTGGAACTTTCTGGGAAATACAGTAACTGAAATCGGTCAAGGCAAACTGGCATCAGTTAGAGTGTGACTGGCATCGGTCAGGGCAAGTTGGAACTGGTGATGGTTGGGAAAAACTGGCATCGGTTACCTGTGCGACGAGATTTTAATTAACTCTCAGGATTTATTTCTATTTTTAGCATTGGAATAGATTTAATGAATGTAATTACATGGCTAAGTTCCCTAAAGTCTTAAACAACTATTTAAAGCATAAAGCTAGGGTTTAGAATAAAGAGAATTGATCATAATTACAAGATAATTGTGTAAGAGAGAATTCTTGGTGAAGAAGGAAAAAACTTGAAGAAAGACAGTACTGAACATCTGAGAGGTGTGAAAGATTGTAAATATTCACTGTATATCTTGTCAAAGCTTTGGATAATAGATTGAGCTATTTCTTGGTGGACGTAGCCCACACTGGGTGAACCACATTAAATCTAGTGTTGATTTACGTCTCTTGTTTTATATAATTATTCTGGTATAATATCTGCTTTTATTTGCATGTATGCTTAGATTTGATATATTGTCTATACAACCGGTGTGCTAACCCCAACAACTAGTATCAGAGCTTTGTTTGAGGGTTTTATGTGTTGACATATTTAATCACCGAGGGTTTTTTGATTGAGTGGGAGCTACAGCAATGATAGAAGATAATAAATACAAAGTAGAGAAGTTTGACGGCTGAAATTATCAATTATGGAAGATGCAGATTGAGGATTATCTATATTAGAGAGATTTGTACTTACCATTGGATGAGAAGTCTAGACCTACGAAGATGACTGATGAAGAATGGGAGATTCTTGATAGAAAGGCTTTGGGATCTATAAGATTGAGCTTGACAACATCCATGGCTTCCAATATTATAGAAGCGGCTTCTACGGTAGACTCAATGAAATCTATTGCTAATTTATATGAAAAACCTAGTGCATCAAATAAGTTTTATTTAATGAAGAAAATTTTTAGTTCTAAGATGTATGAAGGCGAATCTTCCTCTAGTCATTTGAATGATTTACAATCTATTGTAAATCAGTTAAAATAAATTTCAATACCATTTGATGATGAAGTAAAAGAACTTCTATTCTTATGTTCTTTGCCTGATAGTTGGGATGAATTGGTAATGGATGTTAGTAATACAACATATACTAATAATATTTTGAAGTTTGATGATGTGGTTAGTATTATCTTGAATGAAGAAATTCGCAGGGAAAGTACAGAGGAAACATCATCTAGAAATGCTTTGAATGTAGAAATCAGGGGCAGGCAGAAGAAGAGATCCAAGAGTAAGAGTAATGGGAAATCAAAGTCAAGGGATAACAAATCTAAATCCAGAAGTAAGGGAATTACTTGTTGGAAATGTGGAAAGAAAGGACATGTAAATAAATATTGTTGGTCAAAGAATAAAGAGAACCAACAACCAGACAAAGGTAAAGAGGTGAATCTTGTTGCATCAGAGGTAATGCAAGATGCTCTTATTCTTTCTTTAGATAATAGAATTGAATCTTGGGTTTTAGATTCAGGAGCTTCTTTCCATGCAACCCTTAATAAGGGTTATTTCAAAAATTATGTCCAGGGTAATTTTGGGCATGTCTATTTGGGTTATGATGAACCTTACAGTATTACTGGTAAAGGGGAAGTTCATCTAAAATTGCAGAATGGAAATACATGGGTATTAAAAGATGTGAGGCATGTGCCAAGCCTCAGGAGAAATCTTATTTCTGCAGGGCAACTAGATGAATCTATTTGTATGGTTACTTTTACAGGAGACTCTTGGAAAGTCACCAAGGGTGTTTTTGTTGTGGCAAGAGGTAAGAAGGTAGGAACGTTATATATATCTACCTGTATTACTGATTCCTTTTCTATATTATCTACTTCAGATTTAGATGCATACATGTGGCATAATCGGTTGGGTCATATGAGTCAAAAAGGAATGCAGATCTTAAAGGCTAAGGGTAAGTTATCATATTTGAAAGATTTAGATCTTGATTTTTGTGAGCATTGTATCTTTGGAAAGCAAAAGAGAGTGATATTTCTCAAAGTTGGGGCAACTAAGGAGTAGAAATTGGAGCTTGTACACTCAGATGTGTGGGGACCAACTCAGGTTGCTTCTCATGGTGGATCCCAGTATTATGTTACTTTCATTGATGATGCGACAAGAAAGGTATGGGTTTATTGTATTAAACACAAATCTAATGTTTTTGAAACTTTTAAATGATGGAAAGCCCTTATTCAGAATGAATCAAATTCTAAGTTAAAGTGCCTTAGATCTGACAATGGTGGTGAATACTATAGCAAGGGTTTCAATGATTATTGTTCAGTGAATGGGATACGTAGAGAAAGAACGGTTCCAAGAACACCACAGGAGAATGGTGTTGCAAAGAGAATGAGCAGGACAATCATGGAACGTGCTAGAAGTATGAGGATACATTCTAGATTGCCCTTGTAGTTTTTGGTAGAAGTAGTTGATATAGTGGTTTATTTGATTAACCGTGGCCCTTCAAGTTCACTAGATCCAGAGGAAGCATGGACTAGAAAAGAGGTAGATCTTTCTTTTCTTAAAGTTTTTGGTTTAGAAGCTTTTATGAATGTTGATAGAGAAAATAGAAAAAAGTTGGATGCAAAATCCAAGTGGTGCACTTTCATTGGTTATGGATCTGGTGATTTTGGTTTTCATTTTTGGGATTTCGAGAATTCTAAAATTGTTAGGAGTCGTGATGTTGAATGGAATGAAAAGAGAATGTACATGGATCAAATTTTGGTACCCAAGGATGAGAAAATTGAGAAGTTTATTGATGAAAATGTACTCTCAGGTTTTAAAGAAACACCTACAAAAATACACAGTAACCGTGGTCGGTTAGGCCTTGACCAACATCAGTCAGAAGAACCACCAATGGTTATGTTATCCAAAATGAGCCCCTTGCTCATTTTGTGGCTAACTCCCTTCATTCTTCCCTCTCTTGTGCCTCAGTCATAATTTTTTGCTTTTCAGGCACTTAAAACCTTCTAGAAATGGAACCATTGGATAGATATTTTTCTCAGCTTTCCAGAAAGGTAAATTTTTCCTCCTAACTCCATGTATTTTTGAAGTTATGGCTTGGCAGAGTTTTTGTGGGAAATTTTCCCTAGAAAAGCCCGAGCCAATAAGATGAGGCCACATGTCCTCGGAAGGGCGAAGGTGGAGGTAAACTTGGAATTTTTACCAAGTGTTTGGCAAGGTTTTAGAAGGAATTTTTTTCCCCAACGGCCCACCGGTGAATAGGATCATGCCACGTGTCCAAGGGGAAGAAATTAGGAAAATTTCCTAAGTATCGGTGCCATGGAAAAATCTCCAGAAAAGGCCCGGGTGAATTAAATCACGCCACGTGTCCCAGGACCAGCGAACTGCAGAAGGAGACTTAAAGTTTGGTGAAGTGTTTTGGTGAGAGGAAAGGAGAAATATTGGCCCTGTCAGCCCACCGACTTGTTAGATCAAGCCACGTGTCGCCACGGCAACGGGGCTCGGGGGTGCGAAAAGATTCTTTCCTTTTTCGCCCAAGTGTAAAAAATCAAAAGGGAAAGCCGCTCCCCAAGGCCCGCATCCAATGGGAGCTCGCCACATGTCTTCAGCCAGTGGAGCACAGGAAAAAAATGGAAGATTTTCCCAAAGCAATTTCAACAGAAAAAGGTAAAGAAAAGTCTGCCCCCCAAACGCAAGCCAATGGGATCTTGCCACGTGTCTACGTGGCGACAAAATGGAGAAGACAGGCTTGTAGGGATAAACAAAGGGAAAATCCCACATCCAATAGGGTTCTGCCACATGTCTAGCTCAAGGAAAATGGTCAACAACAATGGAAAATTTAAGAGAAGATGTCCGCGGTGAATCAGATCATGCCACGTGTCCTTAGGTCATTGGCCCGGTGGAGAATTTTTGGAAAATTTTCCAATGGCCAAAATGGTGGAAAATGAAGCAGGAAGAGCCCACGACCAATAGAATCATGCCATGTGGCACTGGAGTGGTGGAGTGCGGAGATTTTTGGGAAAATTTTCCCAAATGCAAAAAAGGTGGGAAAATTTCAAATTTTCGGCCCGCCATCCCGTTTTGGCCCTATTTTGCCCTAAATTTTCAAATGAGCATAACATTCGATCCAGAGCTCGGTTTTTCACGTTCTTTATATCAATGGAAAGATGGTAAAATTATCTACATGATTCTGGGATCAGTTTTGTATTTTGATGGATTTTGGAGAGAGAAAATTTGAAAATGCCTCTGACACGTGGAAATCAACAGAAATGATGTTTCAACCACCATTTTTAATGAAGAATGGCTCGCATTCTCTCCCAGCATGGTGAAAAATGTCAGGGAATCGACCTTCAAGGATGCCCATGCTATTTTATTACATTTTGGTTAGTGGTTGAAGCTCCTCTCACGTTTTCCCATATTTCTCTCTCCTGGGCTCATTTTTTGCATTGTAAAAGCCAGAATGGGCTCATTTTTTCAGGAGGAGACACTCTTTTAGCTCTGAAACTTCCCTTTTTCTTCCTTTTTGGCAAAAAATGGTGGAAATTTTTACCTTTCCATGTAAATACAACATCTTTTTTGCCTCTTGGTCATTGTAATGCACTGTGTTTTCCCTGGAATGATGATGTATGCTCTGTGATTAAAAGTTTCTAAATCCTTTCATATGTTATCATTGTTTTCCTAACCTCTCATTACATTTTGGCAATTTGTGCATGTTTTGTCTATATTTCCTCTTGGACTGTGTATGTTTTGCAGTAGTAGGTGTCTACTACTCCTTTGGTGCATCACCTTATTAGCATTAGTCTCATTTTCTTTCATTCTCTATCTTTGTCCCCTTGGAATTTAGAGTAGGAATTGTGAATTTAAGCCTCTGAAATTTAATGCATATACCTGATAAGAGGAGTTGAGGAACCAAACTCTAATCTGGAGATTCTTTCCCATTTTCAAGTCCCGCGCTTCGGGAAAAGATTCGATGTTGTGCAATCACACTGGATGTTAAAATGTCAAACTAGAAATATGATAGAACATCCAGAGGGTGCTACTGATTTTCACTAACAGTTTTGGCACACCCGGTGGGACCTTAGAGGTCTTCATCTTCATTGCAACAAAAATTATGTGCATTTATTGCAAGTTTCTTGCTGAAAAGAGCCCTAAATTACACATCTGGTGACTCCAAGGAAGAAGAATCAGCTGGTTTTAGCATTACAGACCTGAAAAATCATGAGAAGAATCACCACAAGGTTAAGAGTTGGAGAAGAAGAGGTGTTGTTTGAGTATCTACAATTATCTCCAAGAAGAAGGCAAAGAGGGAGGATAATTCAAAGGTCTTCATCTCCACCAAATAGAACTTTATCAACTCCACCTGGTAGGCCTTTCATTCAATCAACAAGGGTTCTAAGGTCAATCAGAATGGCACAACACAACCCCTATGTCAATTTCACTGGCAACAACCCACTTGCTCTCAATGCACAAAATCCTATCCCAGTTGCAGCATTGAATAACATTCCATATTTTACTAGAGAGAATCAGACCACTCCTAGTGATTATGTCAAGGATATTGCTAATATTTGTGCAATCCATCAGATTAATGAGATGCAAGTTGCTGTCAAACTGCTGGCTTCTTCATTCAAAGGGAAAGCTTTGCAATGGTTCAGGAGTCTTGCCTCATGTTCTATCCAAAATCGGAACTACCTATGTATAGCCCTCCATAAGCAGTTTGGAGAAAAGGGATATAACTTGTCCCTTTTGGAACAGTTGGCAACCATTAAGAGAGCTCCCAATGAGCAGTTGACTGATTTCAACTTTAGATTTCAAAGGAATTGGGAGAGGATTCCAGTGGCAGTAAGGCCAACAACAAAAGGTACTTTTCTATATTACCTTAAAGCTCTAAATTCTTATATTTCTATGTTAGTTCAGTCCATGGGAGGCACAACTATTCCTATTGCTTATAGTATTGCCATTAGAGCTGAAAATTATCTGATTCAAGCTAGCAAGCTAGATCCTAGGCCTCCAATGCCATTGTATCCAAGTTTAGAGGGTCCAAGCATTAGTCAAGTACCTATTTTAGCTCATATTCCCACTCCTAGAAATCAGAATTCAAGTGAATCTTCTACTTCATCTTCTAGTGCCTCAAATGAACTTCAAGAATTCATGAAGCAATTGCAAAATTTAGGTAATGAGCTAATTACACTCAAGAGGTAGCAAGCCCAAGGTTTTAGACCTTCTTTCTAGCCTCAAGCTCAGCCTAACAGGCAGCCATACTAGCCTCAAAGACCACCCAATCTAGTTACAAATCAAAATCAAGCAAGACCTCCTGCCAACAGACCATTTCATCCCTATAATCCCAATGCTACATCTGCCTCTAAAGCAATAGTGCCAGTGCAAAACAACATAGCTTAAGAGTATGATTGGTGTTTCCCATGTAATGAACCTCATAACCAGTCTATGTGCTTTAATGGTGCCTTAAATCAAGCATTAATGGTGACAACTACTGGTGTGGAGGGTGAAGGGAGTCAAGGAAATAACCAACAACAAGAAACATTCTAGCAACAATCAGCTCCAAATGATACCACACTTGTAAACTGACAGGAAGAAGATTTTTGTGGCATGAATAAAATAATCTCCCAAAGTGTTACTGTTAGTGCAAAATCACAGCACCCCTGGACGCACATCAGGCTTCTAGGTTGATGTTCAGGCATCCAGTGTGATTGCACAACATGGAAACCTCCCTCCAAGCGCAGGACTTGTGAAACCGAGAGAGGAATCTCCAGAGAAGGCTGGTTCCTGCTCCTAAACTACCTGCCACAAGCTATTCCAGTGTAGGCAAGCTAATCTAATCCTAATCTAACCATGCCAAGGAGACAAAGAGAGGGAGAGAAAGGAAAAACAGCAAAAGCCTACACTAAAACGGTGATACACCAGAGAAGGAGAATGTTGAACATCTATCAAAACTGCCATGGGACAAAGAGAGGTGAGCAATGGGAAGGATGGACAGATGCATCACAGGCCCAAGGATAGATTTTCACACAGAAAATGTCCCAAAACTCCATGAACACAGCTCTAGACCTGCAATGAACATTCAAACATGCACAAATACCTGCAATGAAGAGAGGCAAGAAGAGAACAAGCAAAAATGAGGAAGGATGGACAGATGCATCACAAAACACGTTTTGTTGCTCCAGAAGTTTGCACAGAACATCATTCCATTAACAAGAGGCAAAAACACCATTACAGAGCAAGGGAGGAGGTTCTAACTCCATTTTCAACCCTAGAGAAGAAAAGAAGGGAGGGCAGAGCAGAAAGAATGAACCACTTCTTAATGAGCCAAATCTGGCTTTTTACATTGCATGGGTCGAACCCAGGGGACAGAAAACATGAAAAAACGTGCAAGCCCATTCCTCATTGATTACAGATGCATTAACTCAGCGTGGAGGAATCTTACCAACCCATACCCTGTCACTTTGAGTGATTTTGGAGGAGAATGCGACCCATTTGCATTAATCTGGCCACTAAAATGTCACTTTTGGCTGTGCAGAAGAAGAATGCGACCCATTAGCATTAAAACAGGTTGTTGAAAGGTCACTTCTGGCCATTACCACACGTCAGAGCCATTTCTCAATTTTCTCTCTCTATACTACACCAAAACTCAAGATTGATCCCAGAATCATGTAGATCATCTCAACAGCTTTCCGTTGATATAAAGAACGTGGAAATCTGAGCTCTGGATCAAAAGATATGGCGATCTGAAGATTTAGGGCACGAAACAGATCAAAACGAATTTTAAAATGTTTTCCCGCTCTTCGCCATCTGGACGACACGTGGCATGTGCTGATTGGACGAGAAATTCTCTCTCCTCCATCTTTCGTGGGCTTTCCTTTTGAAATTGCTTGTGGGCCCCTTAAACTTGGACACATGGCGCCATTTCATTGGTTTGGTTCAGCGCTCGATAACTCGCCCCTTTGACCTTTTGACTTTTTCTCCTGTGAGGACACGTGGCAGTTTCTGATTGGTCTTTGGCTCCTTCGGCTCCTTCGCATACTTCGCTTCCATTTGTCCCAGATGTCCCATTTGATTTTGGGCCCTTTGTGCTCATTTCGGCCGGTTCGGGCAGTTCGGGCATTTTTGGCCCGCTTGTCCCACTTTACTTCGGACTGACTTAACCCTTTTCGGTCGGTTCGGCCGGTTCGCGCCCTATTGTCCCGCGCATCCCAATTGCTTTTGGGCTCCTTGTGATGATTTCGCGCGATTCGGCCGGTTCGGGCATTTCACGTCCATTTGTTCCATTCATCCCGAACTGCCCCTTTGTGCTTATTTCGGCCGATTCTCTCTCTCGGTCAAACCGGCATTTCGCGCCCGCCGCGTACTTTAGTCCCACTTGTCCCAAATGCTTAGTGGGCTGCCTGGACTCATTTCGGGCGGTTCGGGTGGTTCGCGTACTTTTGTCCCATTTGATCCAACTTGTGCTAGACTGGGACTTAGCCGATTTTCACAAATTTTCCTGGCCCGAACTACTTGCTTTCTGCAACCTTCTCCGCACTTTCTCAGAGCTTGCTCCTTTTTTTCCTCGGCCAGGGGAGTTAGAAAATTACCTGAAGGGACCCTGCAAGCCTGATTTTTGCTTTGAATCAATCAATTTTCTTGGGATTTGGATATTCTGATGCATGTTATCAAAATTACCCTGGGGGGGAATTTTGGATAACAGTTACAACCAACAAAAGGTCAAAAAGGAGAAATTTGGGTGAAGAACACCCACTGGCTCCAAGTAATTCACAAAATTCTACCACTCCACAAATTATTGGCAAACAAAATGCAGTTCCAAACACGCAAGGGCTGCCTAAATAGCTCCTAGGCTAACTCAAATGCCAGCTATTGCTGCCCATGTGCAAGGAATGAATGTGCAGGACAAGGGAAGACAGAGATATGCTTCATCTCCATTCAACATCATTGATCAAATGAAGAAGACAAATGTAAACATATCAATGTGGGAATCACTATCCATCCCAGGTTAAAGAGATTTGTTACAAGCTGCCATGAAGGACTGGTCAACTTCAAATCAATAGGTCCAAATGCAAGAGAAGGTACTCAAAAATGCTACCCATCCTGAGGGGAATCATGGAGGATAGCAAGGTAAAATTTTGAAGCCCCCTCCATTCTATGTTTCATTGATCATTGGAAACCATTTAGTACACAACTGCATGATTGATTCCGGAGCAAGTAGTTCAATAATGCCCAAGAAAATAGTTGATCAGTTGGGGATTCAATATGAAGTTATATCCAAAGGGGTAGTGTAGTTGGATGGGACAGCAATAACGATAGTAGGAGTGATTAAAAATTTGAGTCCCACTTTGCACGCATGCCCCAACGTTGTTGTTTTGCAAGATGTCTCAGTAATAGATCTTCCACCACTCTTTGCCCTATGTTTGTCAAGGGATTTCACAGCTAATATTGGAGGTTATTTATCTACTGATTGGTCACGTATGTTGTTCAGAACAAGATATGGAACTAAAGCCATAATTAGATCTGAGCCTATTGCAAACTTTCACATTGAGCCTCACACTCCAAGCCAAATCAATACCAATTGTTCAATGTTTGATCAAGAGGATTATCCAAGCACTAATGAAGCTAACACCAAGGTTGGAAGTATCCCAGATCTAACTCTTGATGAATGGGCAAGCAAGGTGCATGCTTTTGATCCTTATCAGGAAATAGAAGAATTTGAGCTAGGATTCTATTGCATGCATGAAGAAAATTAGCCTATCCCTAGGATCACCAAGCCAGACCACAATGATGATAATGAGGTATGGCAGTTGTTTTTTGATGGATCAAGGAGTATACAAGGTGCAGGAGGGGGAACTATGCTTGTTTCACCTCAAGGAGTTAGGTATTATTCAACTTTTAGATTTTAGTTTGCATGTTCTAATAACACTGTTGAATATGAAGCTTTGATACAAGGATAACATTGGTCAATCAAGAGAGGGATAAATAACTTGCAAGTCTTTGGTGACAATGAGTTGATTGTCAACCAAGTTAAGGGGCAGCATGCTGCCAAGAATGATCTACTCAAGTGCTACAAAAATAGGGTGTAGGACCTGTCAACACTAAAATTTTCCTCCAAAATTTCCATTTCATTAATATATGTATTAGGAATAGGATGTTGTTAAGTGTAATTAGTAGTAGCGTCCGATAGAAGATAACGGCGCCGTCAGTACGGTGCCACCAATAATGTGGAGTACGGTAACAGTCAAAGTACAATAGGAATGTTGTAAAAAGTAAATATTTGTCGTAAGTGGTCCGGTAATGTTAAAATGTCAAAGTTTGGGTAATTAGAGAAGTAGGGTCTACATGATTAGGAATTAGAAATATTATATTGGTAATAAGGACGAGGAGTGAGGTCATAAATATTTTGTGTATTTTATTTGTAAAAATTCTAAAAATGTGGAACCCATGTAAAATGATAAGGTTTATCTTATCTTAACAGATAAGCTTACATGTACAGATAAGAGTTAAGGTATGGAATATGATTCGTCAGAGTGGATTTCTTATCCTATCTTAGAGATAGGATGGATAAGCCTGGAAGTTCTATAAATAGAGAGGCCACCCCCTTCATTTAGCATAGAAAGAAGTAGTGAGAAATATTGTAGGAAGTGTGCGAAGGAAGCCATCAGTTAAAGGTGTGTTGAAGAAACCATCGAGAGGTGTAATTGTAAAGTTTCTCCCATAGTCTTGTTGAAGAATCTCATGGGTGAGATTGTAACAGTTTCATGTTAATATTATAATTTATTTTGATATTTCAGATTTTTCGTCATTCTGTCTTATCATAGTCAATGGTATTCTTGTGTTATGTTGTTGTTTTGGTTGCAGATTATGTCCACCAAACTAAAGGCTGTGCATTAGTAAATAATCATAGCACGAGGAGTTCCCGGTGAAGAATTATCATAGTGCCGGATTGCTGATGACATTTTTGTTCCGTTGCCGGGACCATTCCTCGTTGGTGGATTTTCTGGAGAGATATTCCCACTAAGTCAAAAATCAATTGGAGGGTAACCTTGTTTTTACTGTGCATAGTAGTTACCATGGTAAAGTCATTTTTACCGTGAATAGTAGTTACCATGTTAAAGGCATTTTTGCCATGAATAGTAGTTACCCTGGTAAAGTCCTTTTTGCTGGGAATAGTAATTACCGCAGTAAGGTCACTTTTTACCATGAATAGTATTTACCGTAGTAACTTCACTTTTTACTGTGAATAGTGTTTACCACAATAAAGTCAGTTTTTACCGTAGTAAGTCAAGTTTTACCATAGTTTACCGTGGTCATTTCTATTTTACTGTAGAAAGGTGTAAAGTCACTTTCTAGTATAGTGATTCCAATTATTTGTGCACATAAGTCTTGTTAATTGTACTTGTGGGTTGGTATTTCACGGTGGTTACTTTTGAAAATGGGAAAGATTCCTGTTTTTTCAGCTCAATCTAATGAAGATGCTTCTTCTTTCATTCAAGAGTTTAAACGATCTTGTATTTGTAATGGCCTTATAAGAAGGGAACAATGGACTGAATTTTTTCCTACCTTTTTGGATGGTTCAGCACTTAGGTGGTTTGAAACACTAGGTGATAATGTGAAAAATTCATGGGATTTATTAACTGAAAGTTTTCTTGAAGAATTTGGTGAACAACAGAAATATGCAGATCTCATGATCGAGATCACAAAGCTATCCCAAGGAGAGAAGGAGAAGATAAGGGATTATCATGCTCGTGTTCTAGAGCTAAGGAAGAAGCTCGATGCCCAGATCCGGAAGGAAGGACTAGCGGATGGGTTGATGAATGGCATGGATAATCTCCTCTGTAAGCACTTCATTCTTGGGATGAAGCCAGAGATCAGACAATGAGTGAAGTATGACCGCCCAGCCACCATTGAACAAGCAAAGGAGATTGCAAGAAGGCAAGAAGAAAGCATGGAAGAGGAGCCCAAAGAAATTGTTGCTAAAGTAGAGCCTACACCAGCACCTTTGGTCCTGAATCCACAACCACTCCCGGTGAGCACAAATATTTCTCCTAATACATCTACTGAGTATGAAGATCTGCTCAAAAAGATGGGTCAGTTAACTATTAATCTTCTTCAAGGAAAGGAATTTAGTTCTCAGGGAGGAGATAGAGGTCCAAAGAGAAATATTTCTGAAGTTGTTTGTTATGGTTGTTATAAAAAGGGTCATTATAAGTATAATTGTCCAGATAGAGCTTCTACATCTAGTAAGGGAGATAATGATAAAGGAAAAGCACCTGTGAATTCTTTTGATGTAGTAGATAAGAGCAGAAATAATGAAGTAGATGTGTTTGTAACAAAAAGAAAGAAAGAAAAAGATAATCAAGATGGAAATGATCCTAAGAAGATGAAAGAAGAAACTAGTAAGAAACATAGGAGAAGAAAGTTGGGTGTGCAGGATTTTCTGATTTCACAGGGGCAAGGACCATACTCCATCTTGGAAGATCTATCCAAAAGGCCTGCAAATATTACATATGGTCAACTCTTGGCTATGTCTTCTGAGAAGAGGCGGGAGTTGCGAGGTGGACTCAATGCTCGAAGAAGGAAGGAGGTTGAGGTCCCTGTTTTGGAGGCAGAGGCAGATCCCTATGCTCCACAAGCTGAGGTATTATGTAATGGTATTTCAATTCATGATGTCTTAGTTGATGGAGGTGCTGCAGTTAATGTAATGACTGAGTCTGTAATGAATATGTTGGGGTTAAAAATTGATCGTCCTTCAACACTTATGTTAAGGTCATTAAATAAGGGAAAAACTAAACCAGAAGGTGTAATTTTAAATGTGGCAATATCTGTTATGGGTGTGGTATGTGTGGTAGACTTTCAGGTGATGAAAAATGGTACTGTTGCGTACCCAATGCTGCTGGGAAGACCATGGCTAAGGAGAGTTCATGCAAGAAACTACTGGAATGAAGGTTTCATGACACTTGGACGTGGTAGAGAGAGGGTGAAGATAAACGTGATCCCTCGACATCATAAAGTAGAACCTGTGGATTCAAGTGATGAAACTGATGATTGGACATCCTCTGATTACTCTAGTACCAGTGAAGTGGACACTGAAGATGAAGAAAGTGAGGTGGATGTTTCAGTCATGGATATCCTGCCAGTCACACCAACTCATGACCCCATAAAATTATCTGAAGAAGAAGTTGATGATCGTCTCCAACAAATAAAGATTGGTGATGCTGTGATGGAGAGTGAGAAGGAATCCTACCTCCAGCTCTTTCGAAGGTACATACACCTATTCACTTTTGATTACAAGGAACTCCGCCAAGTAAGTTGGGTAGAACATTGTATTGAGCTGGTAGATGGTGCTAAGCCCATAAAGCAAATGCCATATAGAATGAATCCTAATTTTTCCAAGACTGTAAAAGAAGAAATAGATAAGTTGCTTGATGCAGGATTCATATTTGCTGTGGAGAATTCAGAATGGGTTTCTCCCATTGTGA
The DNA here is from genome assembly GCA_019776745.2 of Taxus chinensis. NCBI lineage: Eukaryota > Viridiplantae > Streptophyta > Pinopsida > Cupressales > Taxaceae > Taxus > Taxus chinensis. Next base: position 134,168,638 of record CM034154.1, on the reverse strand, counting down.
TCTCAATAAAAAAGAATGGGAAGCTACGCATTTGTGTTGATTATAGGAAGCTCAATAAGGCAACAAAGAAGGATCATTACCCTCTTCCATTTTCAGATCAGATCTTGGACGAAGTAGCTGGCCAGGAGTGCTATAGTTTTGCTGATGGATATAGCGGCTACAACCAAGTTCGTATAGCAGAGAAAGATCAGCTGAAGACCACGTTCACCACTCCTTGGGGAACGTTTGCTTATAGAGTTATGCCTTTTGGGTTGTGTAATGCTCCAGCAACATTCCAGCGTTTAATGAATAGGGTGTTCGAACCCTACATTGGGACCTTCATCAGAGTATTTCTGGATGATTTTTGGCATCTATGGGAGCAAGTTGGACCACCTGCACCAGATGGAGACAGCATTTCAAAGGTTAGATGAAGCACAAGCCTCACTAAACCCTACAAAGTGTGTCTTTGGATGTTCTAAAGGCGTTTTGTTAGGGCATGTTGTATCCAGAGATGGTATTGGTACTGATCCTGATAAAGTTTCAAAAATCAAAGATTTACCATTTCCTATAAATAGAAGTAAGTTGAGATCATTTTTAGGCCATGTGGGTTACTATAGAAGGTTCATCAAGAATTTCTCAAAGATTGCACAGCCACTAACCCAGTTCTTGAAGAAGGATGTTGCTTATGAACCAGGAAACAAGGCGCATGAAGCTTTTGGACAACTGAAGGAAGCCCTGGTGTCTTCACCTGTTTTGAAGAATCTAGATTGGAGCAAGCCATTCATTGTGTACACTGATGCCTCAGATGCAGCACTAGGTAGTACTTTGAGCCAAAAGGATGAAAATGGGAATGAACATCCAATTTACTTTGGGAGCAGACAAATGAGCAGTGCTGAGGTAAACTATACTGTAACTGAAAAAGAGGCTCTGGCTATCATTTTTGCTGTAAAGAAGTTTAGAAATTACTTGCTAGGGCAGAAATTTATAGTTGTAACGGATCATCAGGCTCTGAAATATATTGTCAATAAGCCTAACCCATCAGGGAGGATAGCAAGATGGATAATTTTGCTACAAGAATTTGAATTTGATATTATAGATAGGCCAGGAAAGAAGCATGTCAATGCAGATGCACTCTCTCGAGCCTATGATGGTTTAGGATCATCTTGTGATGATGATGATTTTCCCGATGCAGCATTGTTCTCCCTTGACACAATCCCTAGTGAATACATAGATATTTGGAATTATCTGAATGAATTCAAGTTTCCGGATGGTGCCAATGCAAAGAATAAGAGAAAGATTACTCAAGCCAGTCGTCCATACTCTATTCTGCATGGAGCATTATTTCGAATAGGACCTGATGGACAGTACAAGAGGGTAGTTGGACGTGATCAAGGAAAAGAGCTTCTAGAAGAATTCCACAATGGTACATGTGGAGGGCACTTCTCTGGACAACTTACAGCAAGAAGGATCTTGGATGCAGGTTATCACTGGCCCACTCTTTTTAAAGACTGTTATAATTATTGTAAGACATGTGATATTTGTCAAACACATGGTAACCGTAAGACTTCATCAGCTCCATTATGTCCTATTCTTCCCCTTGGTCCCTTTGAAAAATGGGGAATAGACATTGTAGGTCCACTTCCAACTACATCACGTCAAAATAAGTATATTGTAGTTGCCACAGATTATTTAACCAAGTGGGTTGAAGCTTGGCCATTGAAAGCAGCTTCCATGGATGAAGTGGCAAGGTTCATATATGAACGCATTGTCACCAGATTTGGTTGTCCATTAGAAATTGTAACAGATCAAGGAAGCCACTTCATTAATGAGGTGGTAGAAGCCCTAGTCAATAAGTTTTCTATCAAGCACAGGAAGGAAACAACATACAAGCCAAGCATAAATGGACAGGTGGAACGAACACATTTTGTGCTGTGTCAAATTCTAGCAAAAGATGCAGCCTTGCAGGTACATAAATGGGATAAAAGGATTCATGCAGCATTGTGGGCATATAGGGCAACATCAAAGTCAGCAACAGGATACTCCCCATTTCAGTTGGCCTATGGCATTGATCCAGTTCTTCCTATTGAGTTTGATATTCCCACTGTGAGAGTTATGAAAAATGAAAGGATGGATGAAAGTGATTCAGTAAAAGAAAGGTTGGTACATCTTCATTTGCTAGAGGAAATGAGGGAAATAGCAAAGGATACAAGCCATAAGAAGAAAATGAAGCAGAAGGAGTACTTTGATCAAAAGATCCGGTGGTCTCTATTTGAAGTAAATGACTTGGTTCTAGTATATGATTCCAGATACAAAAAAGAAGACAGAGAAAATTTCTTCCAAAATGGATGGGGCCCTACAAAATAGCAGCTGTGCATGAAAATGGTACGTACCGACTGGAGGAATTGGATGGCACTCCCATTACGAAATGGGTCAACCACGACAAGTTGAAGATTTTCCAAGCACCAGAATAGTCTACTCCGAGGACGGAGTAGAAGCTAGGAAGGGGGAAGATGTCGACACTAAAATTTTCCTCCAAAATTTCCATTTCATTAATATATGTATTAGGAATAGGATGTTGTTAAGTGTAATTAGTAGTAGCGTCTGATAGAAGATAACGGCGCTGTCAGTACGGTGCCGCCAATAATGTGGAGTATGGTAACAGTCAAAGTACAATAGGAATGTTGTAAAAAGTAAATATTTGTCGTAAGTGGTCCGGTAATGTTAAAATGTCAAAGTTTGGGTAATTAGAGAAGTAGGGTCTACATGATTAGGAATTAGAAATATTATATTGGTAATAAGGACGAGGAGTGAGGTCATAAATATTTTGTGTATTTTATTTGTAAAAATTCTAAAAATGTGGAACCCATGTAAAATGATAAGGTTTATCTTATCTTAACAGATAAGCTTACATGTACAGATAAGAGTTAAGGTATGGAATATGATTCGTCAGAGTGGATTTCTTATCCTATCTTAGAGATAGGATGGATAAGCCTGGAAGTTCTATAAATAGAGAGGCCACCCCCCTCATTTAGCATAGAAAGAAGTAGTGAGAAATATTGTAGGAAGTGTGCGAAGGAAGCCATCAGTTAAAGGTGTGTTGAAGAAGCCATCGAGAGGTGTAATTGTAAAGTTTCTCCCATAGTCTTGTTGAAGAATCTCATGGGTGAGATTGTAACAGTTTCATGTTAATATTATAATTTATTTTGATATTTCAGATTTTTCGTCATTCTGTCTTATCATAGTCAATGGTATTCTTGTGTTATGTTGTTGTTTTGGTTCCATATTACGTCCACCAAACTAAAGGCTGTGCATTAGTAAATAATCATAGCACGAGGAGTTCCCGGTGAAGAATTATCATAGTGCCGGATTGCTGATGACAGACCTCATTGAAGATTTCAATGGATTTGGCATCTAATCCATTCCTAGAAAAGAGAACCAAGCTGCTGACAGGCTTACAACAGTTGGAGCAGCCTTTGATGTTGTTGAAAGCATCCAAAAAGACAAGGTATAGCCAAACATCCATGTGATTGTAAGGCCTTCGGTGCTAGATAACAATGTGAGTTGGCAAGTGTTCGAAAGTGATCAACAAATCATCCATTTCTTGCAAGAATAGGCTGAGTTCTCAACTAAAAATCAGGAAAATTTGGAGCAGCAGTATGGTGACCAAGTGGTACAGCTGAGAACCAACAAACTACCAAAGGGAATTATTACTTTGGAGTCCATTTTCAATCCTAATGATCAGTTTAGGAAGGAGAAAGCAAACATCCAAGTCAAGGGAGAAGATTCAGTGTCCATCTTGGTGGAAGAAGGCAAATCACTCCAAATTGGTAAGATGACAACTGAACAAGAAACGTATGAGTTCATATAGATTTGTCAAGAATTCCCTGATGTGTTTGCTTAGAGCTATGAATATTTGAAAGGTTTCAATCCTGAGTTAGCTCAACACACTATTGAATTGGACCCAAGTACTAAACCTGTCAGGCAGAAACAAAGGACAGTCAATCCACACATGGAAACTCTCATGAGAAAATAATTGAACAAGTTGATAGATTCAAGTATCATATTCCCTATCAAGCATTCTAGTTTGGTGGCCAACTTGGTTCCAGTTAGAAAGAAGAGTGGAGAAATCAGATTGTGTGTTGACTTCAGAGATCTAGATAGAGCATCTCTCAAGGATCATTACCCACTTCCTTCTATGGAGCAAGTTTTGCAAGTTGTTGTTGGATTTGAAAGGTTTTCATTACTTGATGGCTATTCAAGGTATAATCAGATTATGGTGAAAGAAGAGGATCAGTTCAAGATATCCTTTACAACCAAATGGGGAACTTATACATACAGGAAAATGACATTTGGGCTGTCCAACGTTGGAGCTACTTTCCAAAGGGCAATGGACATGACGTTCAAGGATTTGATTAACAACATGGTGCTGATATATCTTGATGATGTCACTATTTTTTCAAAAAATGTAGCAGACCATCTCTTTCATTTGGGACAAGTGTTCCAAAGGTGTAGAAGATTTGGGGTATCCTTGAATCCTAAAAAGTGTATTTTTCTAGCCCATGAAGGAAAGCTCCTTGGCCACATTGTCTCCAAAGAAGGATTAGCAATTGATCCAGAAAGAGTTGAAGCCATAAGAGCACTACCATTGCCAAGCCATAAGAAGGCCCTTCAAAGTTTCTTGGGGAGGATAAATTTTGTTTGGAGGTTTGTCCCAAATTTTGTAGCCCTAGTCAAGCCTATCACCAAGATGTTAAAGAAAAGCATAGCTTTCAAATGGACAGCAGAAGGAAAAGAAAGTTTTGGAGCAATAAGAGAAGCCATCTCACAACCCCCAACTCTCATTAACCCAAATTTCTCCAAGGATTTCATCCTCTATGCATTTGGGGGTTATGATACTATTTCTGCAATTTTGGTACAGAAGAACAAAGACAATGATGAGTAGCCAATTGCTTTCTTCAGCCAAAGCCTAGAGAACTATGAGATGAGATATTCTTTCATTGAGAAGCATGTCCTTGCAGTAATCAGGAGCTTGAAGAAATTCAAACATCTAATTTCAAACAACAAGGTTCAATTGTTGGTTTCTCATGTGGGAGTTAAAGACTTCCTCCTCAACAAAAACCTGAATAAAAAGAGAGTAGGTTGGATTACTCATGTCATGGAGTACGACATTGAGATCAAAGTCACCAAGTTGGTTAAAGGAAAATAATTGTGTGAGTAGCTGGTCTTAAATAAACACAAGGAAGCATGCAATGAGAAGGAGGTTGTTTTGGCGTTGCAAGACAGCCATGAGCAAGGAAGCACTCAAGAAGAAAATGATAGTGTCCTCACTCCTTACTAGACCCAAGACATAATGCACTTCCTAAACACAGGTCTATGTTCTCCAGAGATGAACAAGACAAAAAGAAGACACTTTAGATTGCAAGCTGTCCCATATGCCCTTATTGATGGTGTTTTGTTCAAAAGGGATGTGAATGGAGTGTTGTTGAGATGCATTGGTACAAATAAGATTCACAAGGTGTTGGAAGAGTTCCATGGTGGATCAGCTGGTGGCCATTTTGCACTGAGATTGACAGCTCTGAAGATCATGAGGGCTGGCTATTATTGGCCCAAGATTTTCAGTAATTGTTATGCATGGATCAAGAGGTGCAAGAATTGTGCATTCTTCACGGGTAAGGAGAGGCTAGCTGCCCTTCCATTGCATCTGATTTCAGTTGACCAGCCATTCAAGCAATGGGGTTTAGACTTCATTGGATTCATTAATCCAAATTCAAGCCAAGGGTAGAAATGGATTCTAACAGCAACATATTACTTCACCAAGTGGACTGAAGTAGTAGCACTCAAGGAAGTAAATGAATCTAGCATCCTGGACTTCTATGAGGGAATAGCAACCGAATTTGGCATACCTGCTACAATAATATCAGATAATGCATTGGCATTCATTGGGTCCAAGGTAACTCAATGGGCTGTCAAGAATGGGATCTACCTAAGCACTTCATCAAATTATTACCCTCAAGGTAATGGCTAAGCTGAATCTACAAACAAGAGCTTGTTAAGGATCATTAGGAGGAGTCTTGATGAAAATCAGAGGTCTTGGCATACCAAATTGAAATCAGCCTTATGGGCTAATAGGATAACTCCCAAGAGATCTACAGGTAACTCTCCATTCAAGCTTGTTTATGGAAGAGAGGCAATTTTTCCCATGTCACTTGAGTTTCCAACATTGGAACTCATGAAATAGTTGGAGTTGTTGGAGTTTGGGCCCATGGAGGTTAGATATGTAGAATTGATGGAGCTCCAAGAAATCAGAAATCAGGCATCCTACACAATGGAGAAAGATCAAGCTTTGATAAATAACACCTTTGATAGAGAGGCCAAGGATAGATCTTTCCAAGTTGGAGATCTAGTGTTAAAATGGGATGCAGACAGAGCAAAACTGGGGAGGAATTCAAAATTTGATGCCATTTGGAGTGGCCCATACATGGTCATAAAGTGTAAGGACAGAAATGCCTTCCAATTGTCTACATTGGATGGTGAAGAGTTACAGATTCCAGTCAATGGAATCCATCTGAAGCATTACTACTAAAAGAAACTCTCCACCTTGTACATATTAGCTTAGGTTTTCATTCCTCCAAGTGCTTATGAACATTTTTGTGTTGTAGTTTAGCTTTGCTTTCCCTAAGTGCTTTGGCACAAGCTTGCTATTACAGGAAATGTGTTTTGTAGGCCTTGCTCCAATCAGATGGTGTTCTACCCTCCATCTTCCTCCTTGCAGTGTTCTAATCAGTTGGGGTACCAAACGGAGATTTGATGACTCCGTGCCTAATGGATTTCTTTAGGTAACTGGTAACTTCATCCAGCAGGTAGATGAACCCTCTGAGTTGCCAAAATTGTTATCCAAAATGAGCCCCTTGCTCATTTTATGGCTAACTCCCTTCATTCTTCCCTCTCTTGTGCCTCAGTCATAATTTTTTTCTTTTCATGCACTTAAAACCTTCTAGAAATGGAACCATTAGATAGAGATTTTTCTCGTCTTTCTAGAAAGGTAAAGTTTTCCTCCTAACTCCATGTATTTTTGAAGTTATGGCTCGGAGGAGTTTTTGTGGGAAATTTTCCCTAGAAAAGCCCAAGCCAATAAGATGAGGCCACGTTTCCTCGGAAGGGCAGAGGTGGAGGTAAACTTGGAATTTTTACCAAGTGTTTGGCAAGGTTTCAGAAGGAATTTTTTGCCCTGATGGCCCATCGGTGAATAGGATTGTGCCACGTGTCCAAGGGGAAGAAATTAGGAAAATTTCCTAAGTATCGGTGCCGTGGAAAAATCTCCAGAAAAGGCCCGGGTGAATCAAATCACGCCATGTGTCCCAGGACCAGTGGACTACGGAGGGAGACTTAAAAATTTGGTCAAGTGTTTTGGTGAGAGGAAAGGAGAAATATTGGCCCTATCAGCCCGCCAACTAGTCAGATCAAGCCACGTGTTGCCACAGCGTCGGGGGCGTGAAAAGATTCTTTCCTTTTTCACCCAAGTGTAAAAAATCAAAAGGGAAAGCCGCTCCCCAAGGCCCACATCCAATGGGAGCTCGCCATGTGTCTTCAGCCTCCAGAGCATGGGAAAAAATTGGAATGTTTTCCCAAAGCAATTTCAAGGGAAAAAGGTAAAAAAAAGTCTATCCCCCAAACGCGAGCCAATGGGATGTTGCCACATGTCCACGTGGCGACAAAATGGAGAAGGCAGGCCCGCAGGGATAAACAAAGGGAAAATCCCATGTCCAATAGGGTTCTGCCACGTGTCTAGCTTAGGGAAAATGGTCAACAGTGATGGAAAATTTAAGAGAAGATGCCCGTGGAAAATCAAATCATGCCACATGTCCTCAGGTCATCAACCCGGTGTAGAATTTTTGGAAAATTTTCCAATGCCCAAAAAGGTGGAAAATGAAGCAGGAAGAGCCCACGACCAATAGAATCATGCCACATGGCACTAGAGTGGCGGAGCATGGAGATTTTTGGGAAAATTTTCCCAAATGCAAAAAAGGTGGGAAAATTTCAAATTTTCGGCCCGTCATCCCGTTTTGGCACTGTTTTGCCCTAAATTTTCAAATGAGCATAACTTTCGATCCAGAGCTCATTTTTCACGTTCTTTATATCAAAGGAAAGTTGGTAAAATTCTCTACATGATTCCAGGCTCGATTTTTTATTTTAATGGAGTTTGGGGAGAGAAAATTGGAAAACACCTCTGGCACGTGGAAATCAACAGAAATGACGTTTCAACCACCATTTTAATGAAGAATGGCTCGTATTCTCTCCCAGCATGGTGAAAAATGTCAGGGAATGGACCTTCAAGGATGCCCATATTGTTTTATTGCATTTTCGTCAGTGTTTGAAGCTCCTCTCATGTTTTCCCACGTTTCTCTCTCTTGGGCTCGTTTTTTGCATTGTAAAAGCCAGAATGGGCTCATTTTTTTAGGAGGAGACACTCTTTTAGCTTTGCAACTTCCCTTTTTCTTCCTTTTTGGAAAAAAATGGTGGAAATTTTTACCTTTCCATGTAAATACAACATATTTTTTGCCTCTTGGTCATTGTAATGCACTGTGTTTGCCCTGGAATGATGATGTATGCTCTGTGATTAAAAGTTTCTAAATCCTTTCATATGTTATCATTGTTTTCCTAACCTCTCATTAATTTTTGGTAATTTGTGCATGTTTTGTGCTATATTTCCTCCTGGACTGTGTATGTTTTGCAGTAGCAGGTGTTTACTACTCCCTCGGTGCATCACCTTATCAGCATTAGTCTCATTTTTCCTACATTCTCTATCTCTGTCCCCTTGGAATTTAGAGTAGGAATTATGAATTTAAGCCTCTAAAAATTTCATGCATATATTTGATAAGAGGAGTTGAAGAACCAACCTCTAATCTGGAGATTCTTTTCCATTTTACAAGTCCCACACTTGGGGAAAAGATTCAATGTTGTGCAATCACACTAGATGTTAAAATGTCAAACTAGAAATCTGATAGAACATCCAGAGGGTGCTACTGATTTGTACTAATAGGTTACAAAGGATCAAAACTAGTATCGGTTAGCCAAACCGATGTCGGTTAGAGGTGACCAGCATCGGTCACTGTCAGAAGTTGATACTAATGTCTAGGAGGTCCAAATTGAGCCTCCGGTACCCCAAACTCCTATGAGAAGGTCACAAAGGGTAAGTAAACTTCCAGAAAGAATTTTACGTTCTCTAATTTATCTATTATTGAATGATAGTGGTGAACCAGAAAGCTTTAAAGAAGCAATGTAGGATAAAACTGAAAAGAGTTTGTGAGAATCGAATAGGAAACGAGGCACCACGAAGTAGTTGCACTCCAACGAAATCGTGAATGCTCCAGCGATAGCAAGGTAAAAATTGATCAGTAATGGAAGAACTTGCTCAACAAAAACAAAGCTTGCATAGAGGAAAGATAACAAAGTGTCTTGGCATGCTCATAAATGAATAGAAAAGGGGTACATAAAGGGGGTTGAGTAACCCTAGTGCATGACACATATGAAACCCTAAACCTAACCCATGTGAGATGACCCTCCAACATGAGACGAGGACACATAGGATAACTCACACTAACACCCCCATTCATCGAAGCTGGGGTAGCGGCTATGATGATTCAGACGGAAGAGGAAGACACTCCTAAACAACTAAGAAAGATGTGTCAATGGGGCCCGGAAACTAAAGGCTTGATAAGGTGCCCATATACAAACACAATATTCCTAGAATAAGAAGAAGAAAAGAAGGACTAAATAGCCCTAAGAAGATGGGTAGCTACAGAAGACCTCACCCCAAGAAGAGACCGTAAGTGAAGAAACTTCATCTCAGTGAAAGGATTGGTGAATAAGTCTGCAATCTGATCAGCTATTTAGATGTATTAAATGTCAATGATACCATCATGAATAAGCTCCCGTATGAAGTACATATGGATCTCAATGTGCTTCGTCCGCTGATGTTGAACTGGATTTCTGTAAATAGAGATAGTACTTGTGTTATCACAGTAGATAATGGTAGGCCACCAAAAGTGAATGCCAAACTCTATCAGAATACTCTGTAGCCAAATAACTTCTGTGGCAGCGTTAACTGCTCCTCTATATTCTGCCTCTGTAGATGATATTGCAATTGCATTCTGCTTCTTTCTAGACCAACTAATAAGACCCAAACCAAGAGAGAAACTATAGCTAGAAGTAGATTTCCGATGATCTAAGTCACCGGCCCAATCAGAATCTATGAACCCAATCAAGTCAATACCAACCCCTCCATGATAGTGTATGCCATTAGCATAAGTGCCACGAACATAATGAAGGATCCATTTAGCTACTTTCCAATGTAGCTCATGTGGCTCCTGCATGAATCTGGACACGATCCCAACAACATATGATAAATTTGGTCGAGTGTGAGTCAAGTAGATCAAGCTTCCAACTAACTGTCGGTAAAGAGTACCATCAACCAAGGGAGTAGAGCAATCTGAAACCAACTTAACCCCAAAAAGAAAAGGAGTAGGAGAAGAATTACAATTAGACATCTGAAACCGAGCTAGAAAATCAAGAGCATACTTAAGTTGTGAAATCTAGATCCCAAGGAAGTAATGAAGCAGACCTAAGTCAGTCATGGAAAAATTGTTGGCTAAGGAAATCTTCACATAATCAATAATAGAGGAAGAGTTGCCTATGATCAACAAGTCATCAACATATTGAACAAAAATGAGTATGGATTCATCTTGCCATAGAATATAAACATTTAGATCAGAGTGACACCTAGTAAACCCTGATGTAAGTAAGAAGGAGTCCATCTTGGCATACCAAGCCCGGGGGGCTTGTTTAAGTCCATAAAGAGACTTCTTTAACTTACAAACGAGGGAGGAATCTTGGACATAACCCGGAGGTTCTTCCATATAGATCTCTTTGTCTAGGTCACCATGAAGGAAGGCACTCTTAACATCCATTTGATGGACTTTCCATCTGTTTGTTGTGGCAATGGCTAGGGTCAGTCAAATATAAGTCATCTTCGCAACCGGAGCAAAGGTTTTTGTATAATCAACCCCAGCTATCTGGGAGAAACCCTTAGCTACTAATCGCACTTTAAACTTTTTGACGTCTCCATCTACTCCATACTTTGTTCGGAACACCCACTTATACCGAACGATTTTTCTTCCTTTTGGAAGAGTGGTGAGATCCCAAGTATCGTTCTTCATGAGAGAGGAATACTCCTCATCCATGGCAGAATCCCACTTAGGAATACCAGAAGCCTCTCGGAAAGACTGTGGATTAGAAGCAGAGGTGAAAAAAGAGTGGGGTCCAACGAAATCTAAAAAAGTACATCTCATATCCGAAGTATCTCCAACTAAATCTCCATCACTTTGTAAAGTTTTCCTGGCCCAAAGGGGACTAGGAGGATCAGGCTCAGAGTTGGAAGATTCTTCACTTGAGTGAGAAGGGACATAGTCCTCATCAACACTACTATCAGAATCAGAAGACTCAAAGATCTGATGTTTGGGAGGATTCGGAAGAGGAGCATGCTCAACAGTATCATCATCTGATGAGTCAGAATCTGAATTAGCGAGCTAAAGAACCTCTATAGGTGGAGAAGTAGAATTCAAAGAAGAATCATCGAACTTAACACTTCTCTCAATATATAGCTCATGAGAAGTAGAATTCATCAATCGATATCCCTTCACGTCATCAGGATACCCTACAAAGATACAAGGTTTGGATTGTGGTTCCAAGGCCTTGCATTTCTTCTTGGGAACCCGATCCATAGCCTTGGATCTGAAGACTCGAAAGTGCTCAACATCAGGCTTGCATCCAAACTAGGCTTCAAAGGGTGTCATCGCTCTTACTACCTTGTGTGGAACATGGTTCTGAATGTAATTTTCATAATTCACTACTTCGGCCCAATATTGTGGAGGAAGAGACTTCAAGTGATCATACAAGTGGCCATCTCCTTCAGAGTATGGTTCTTTCTTTCTGCGACTCCATTCTGTGAAGGGCTATAAGCAACTGTATGTTGTAAAGAGATCCCTTCAGAAGTACAAAAATCCATGAACCTATTGTTTACATATTCACCTCCATTGTCAGTTCGGAGAACCTTGATAGACTGTTCCACCTATTTCTCAGCAAGAGCCTTAAAATCCTGAAAATGTTCAAAGACTTCAGACTTAAGCTTAAGAAAATATACCCAAGTATATCGCGAATAGTCATCAATGAAGGTTAGCACATAAAGAGCTCTAGTAAACAAAGGAGAAGGAAATGGACCAAAAACATCGATGTGAACAAGATCCAAGGGACGAGTGGCTCTCTAGGATTTTCCTTTGTCAAAGTTTTTTTCAGGATGCTTTCCAAGGGTACAACCCTCACAAAGACCCTTAGAAAACTTGATGCGAGGCAACCCGTTGACCATTTCGTTTTGACTCAATTGTTCAAGGTAGAGATAGTTTAGATGTCTAAAATGCGCATGCCATAGCTTACTAACCTCATTTGCATGAGTGAGCAAGGCAGTGGGCTTAGAATCAAAAGTAAAGTGGGAGAAGGTGTACAACCGTGAACGGTGATCTGCCTTTCCCTCAGCCACAGTAGTGTCATTGTTAAACTCACGAATAATCACCGAGTTAGGATCAAATTCCACTCGCATTCCTTCACTAAGGTGGGTAATTTGGTAAACTGATAGAAGATTGGTAGAGAGATTAGGAACACTCAACAATTGGTTAAATGTTCTCCCATCCATCTCTACTGATCCACTACCAGAAACTGACACTGTCATGTCATTACCCATCGTGATTTGGGACATTCCACAAGGTTTGATGTTGGAAACTCAACATGCGAAGAACCCATGTGGTGTGAGGCACCGGAATCTATAATCTATGTCGATGAAGGAGCAACTTTGGCTATAAGGGCCTTTCCTTTCTTATTATCATTTCTAGTACCTTTTACAGCAAAAGACTCAGCCTTCAGAGCACTTTGTTTTATTGATTCAGGAACACTTATTTTATTTTTCTCAAGTAAATGAGATAAGTGACCAATCTGTTTCTTAAAATAGTGTTTCTCGTCGTGACCAGTCTTCTTGCAATAGGAACACAAATACTTGCTTTCCTGCACTCTAGGCTCAGAAGTCAAAGTGTTTGTGTCATTTTTAGGTTTGATCTTGGTTTCTTTCTTAGGTTGATCCTTAGTTTCTTTCTTCTTTTCAGTCTTCTTTCCCTTGCTAGTACTTGCTACAAGGGCATGTGACTTGGACTTGAGAGACCCCATTTGAATGAGTTTGTCCTATTCTCGAATGAGTTAGGATGAAAAACAGTCAAAGGAGGGCATCATCCAAGTATCTCTCAAAGCAGCTTTTGTAGCGTAGAAAGTTGACACGAAGATAAAATATTCGGGACCTAGCTTAGAGAGAATCGACAAGATCAGTTGAGAATATTTCTTTTCTACTTGACATCCTTTTAACAATAATCTAATGTGGACAAATTTTGAGAAGAAGACTTGTAGGTTTTCAAAGTCACTAGGATTTAACCCTAGTAGTTCGTTTTCCAACTCATGCGCTCTCATGTCATCTAGTTGTCCAAACATCGCATCCAGAATTTTCCACGCAGATGTAGGTGTTTCAGATGCCTCAATGTGGAAGAGCAAGTCAGGAGAAATGGACATGCAAAGAAGACCTAAAACTTCATCACTACTGTTTAACCACTTAGATTTTTCAGGTTCGTCGTCTGGTTCAATCTCAGTTCCCATGGTGATGCGGTATGACCCTTTACCCCTTAGTTTCATTATTATTTTCGATCTCCATTCGAAAAATTTAAATGGCGTAAGCAAAGGAATTGAAAGTGCATCGATAGTGAGAGAGAGAAATAAATGCAGAAAAGAAACACAACCACCCAGGACAATAACAACCCCCCTACTTTCGGCACTTTATAGTTTAGTGCGTTGATTACAATCGGGTCCGTGCGTGTGGTTTGAAACACTTGGTAACTCATCTTGCAATTAGCGTAATAACGTGTAAGAGGGGAGACCACAATAGTGTTTCGTGGAGCGCAAAAAAAGAGGAACACCGTAAACAAGCACAAGCAAAAAAATAGAAAGGAGGCGAAAGCCAACCCTGGTGGTGAGAAAAAGTGTCTCACATCACACGAAAGAATCCCTTTGTCTTAAAACTGTGGCGGACGCGCTCACAAGTCCACGAAAAAAGGGAATAGAACAAATCTCAAAAGAATGAGCTGAAATTAAGCAAAACAAAGACACCCCCCAAGAATGCGGCACTTTATAAAATTAGTTCATTTACAAAGTGAATGATCCCATCATCTAGAGTGCGAAAAAGCATACAACTTTGACTAAAGAAGTGCTCAAAACTGAGCAACGAGTCAAAAGTTATAGCAAAAACCAATTCCCGCAATTTGATGAGAAAAAGCTAATAAGCCTGCAAACGGATTAAAAAAGTGCCCTAAACACATGCAAAGGGTGTCGTATGTATGCTCGTTGGAAATGGCATGGAATTTGAGATATGGTTTATTTGTATTGCGAGGGGGAATTAGCCACTTGCCAATCCCAGACCTCACCCTTCGTCTTTGCCACTCGACGGAAGGTTAAAAAAATACAAAGCCAATAGACCAAATTACAGTGCCAAAGAAATTTAGTGTGTAGATAATGTGAAATTAATAAAAGATAGATTTAATTAACTTAAATCTAATTAATTTCAGGAAATAATTAAGATCTAAAAAAGATAAGAAAAAGATTTAGAATTTAATTTAGATCTTTTAAATATTTGAAGAAACTTCTAATTAAAAAACAAATTTCAAATTTGATTTTAGAAACTTAACGTATATTAAAGAAACAAGGTGAAGTTTAGAAAACTTTAAAAAACTTACTAAAAAAGTTGATTTGTTTTTTAAAAAAACGAGCATGAAAAAAACAAGGTCGTTTTTGTTAAAAAAGCAAGGATTTTTGAGATAAAAAATGAAGGAACTTACCAACCGACTGTACCAAAAAAAACACTAAAAAATGTGCCGTCTTGGAGAGCATTCGGCTACTGCGAATGAAGTTGCAGGTTACAGGCAGGATGCACCAAAAAAGGCCACGTTTTACCTTTAATTCACCAAAAAACTTTGAGAAAAACTGTTTCCATGTCTGACCAGGCTACACAGGAGAGATAAGATGCACAACCACATGGGAGAAGCAAAAAAATGTAGAGAAATGTTGCCTGGCCGTGTCAAGAGAGTGTACAGGATGTTTTTGCCTCTGCCAGGCCGTTTTTGTTTTAGCAGGCCAAAAAAAACATGGCAAATGATTTTTTACAACCCTGTGAAGCAAAAACAACGAGGCAGATGATTTTTACAACCCTGTGAAGCAAAAAACGTGGCAAATGATGATTAAAAATGCCTGAGCAACCAAAAAAAATGGCAGAGGATAAAAAAAGCCTTAACAATTAAAAAAATGCCTTGGAGAGTCTAAAAAAGCCTGATCAGTAAAAAACACCTAGAAGAGACCAAAAAACACCTGATCAGCCACGTTTTAGCTTGCCCACACCAAAAAACGTGGTTGATGTGATTAAAAACACCTGGGAAGCAAAAAAACACCAGAGGGACAGCAGTTTGTTGAGAAGCAACCACAACTGAAGAACTCAAGGATCTTGCAACCACAGACAACATGCACAAGAAAAAAACACAAATTTTTTTCCGAGAAAGCTTGTTAGAGATATTAGCAAGATAATTTCCAGAAAATAGTGATCAAAATACTTGCATGCAGAGTAAAATAATGAAACCAAGTAAGAGTAATAGCAACAAAAAACAAATCGAGTGCATGTTTACCCGATCTCATCTCTAATACCATGAAAAGAGTTTGCGAGAATCGAATCAGAAACGAGGCACCACGAAGTAGTTGCACTCCAACGGAATCGTGAAAGCTCTAGCGATAGCAAGGAAAAAATTGATCAGTAATGGAAGAACTTGCTCAACAGAAACAAAGCTTGCATAGAGGAAAGACAGCGGAGTGCTTGGCATGCTCATAAATGAATAGAAAAGGGGTACATATAGGGTGGTGAGTAACCCTAGTGCATGACACATATGAAACCCTAAACCTAACCCATGTGAGATGACCCTCCAACATGAGAGGACACATAGGATAACTCACACTAACAAAAACTCACGTTCAGTGGGAGCATGGCATGGATGAGGAGATGAACTCTTTGGAACAGAACTAGACTTGGGATTTGGTTAAATTGCCAGCAGGAAAGAGAACATTGCAGAACAAGTGGGTTTATAGAATTAAGGAAGAAGAGGGTAAACAAAAAAGGTAAAAGGCAAGGCTTGTAGTAAAGGGATTTGCACAAAAGGTAGGTATTGACTTTGGTGAAATATTTTCTCCTATTGTTAAGATAACTTCTATTCATACTGTATTGAGTTTAGTTGCAGTAGAATATTTGCATTTAGAGCAACTAGATGTGAAGGTGGCTTTCCTTCATGGTGATTTGGATGAAGAGATTTATATGCAGTAGCTGCTGGGGTATGAAGTCAAGGGTAAGGAGAAATTAGTGTGCAGGTTGAAAAAGAGTCTATATGGGCTCAAGCAAGCTCCAAGGCAATGGTACATGAGGTTTGATAGTTTTATGCATGAGCATGGTTACTTGAGATGTGAATATGACCATTGTGTTTATTTCAAGAAGCTAGAAAATGGGAGCTATATTATTTTGTTACTGTATGTGGATGATATGCTTATTGTAGGATCTAATATGCAGGACATTGGTGAGCTTAAGAGAAAGCTAGCTCACACGTTTGCAATGAAGGATTCGGGAGCTGAAAAAAGAATCCTTGGCATGCAAATACATAGAGATAGGAAAAATAATAAATTGTATTTGTCTCAGGATGATTATATCTATAAGGTGTTAGAAATGTTTAACATGCAGAATGCAAAACCTGTTACCACACCTATGGCTGGACACTTCAAATTGAGTAAAGATCAATGTCATTCATCACAAGAGGAGGTCAAATACATGACACCAATACCATATGCTTCAGCAGTTGGAAGTCTCATGTATGCTATGGTTTGTACAAGACTAGACATTGTACAGGAAGTGGGAGTTATGAGTAGATATATGGCTAATCTAGGTAAAGAGCATTGGAAAGAAGTCCAATGGATACTTAGGTATTTGAAAGGGACATCTAGCATGTAGTTATGCTATGGAGGTTCAGATATTTCATTACATGGCTATGTTGATTTGGATATGGCTAGAGATTTGGATGGTAGGAGGAGCACTACTGGATATATTTTCACAATAGGTGGAATGACAGTTAGCTGGATTTCGAGATTGTAGAAGGTTTTGGCTTTGTCTACTATAGAGGTAGAGTATGTTGCAGCTACAGAGGCTAGTAAGGAGATGATATGGATGAGTAGGTTCATGGAAGAGTTAGGAAAGGATCAAAGTAGTTGTAAACTATTCAATGATAGTCAGAGTGCAATTCATTTGGCAAATAACTCAGCGTTTCATTCAAGAACGAAACACATTTAGTTGAGGTATCACTTCATACGATAGGTATTGGAGGATGGAAAGTTGAATCTGGAAAAGATTCACACGAGTAAAAACCCTACAGATATGCTAATAAAGCCGTTAGCAAAGGAGAAGTTGGAGCTACACTCCACTTCTGTTGGTCTTCGAGTTTGAGACTTAAAGAGGAAGAAACAAAGCTAAGGAGGAACCAAGAATGATGTTGTACATGTATAGTGTAGTAATTAATCTCCAAGTGGGATATTGTTGAGTATGGAGCTAAATTACTCATGTTTTAGCATGTAATTAGAACTTGTTGGAAAATACAGTAACTGGCATCGGTTAGGGAAAGTTAGAACCAACGACGGTTGGGTAGAACTAGTATTGGTTACCTGTGTGATAAGATTTAATTAACTCTCAGGATTTATTTCTATTTTTAGCATTGGAATAGATTTAATGAATGTAATTGCATGGCTAAGTTCCCTAAAGTCTTAAACAAATATTTAAAGCATAAAGCTAGGGTTTAAAATAAAGAGAATAGATCATAATTATAAGATAATTGTGTAAGAGAGAATTCTTGGTGAAGAAGGAAATATCTTGAAGAAAGACATTACTAAACATTTGAGAGGTGTGGAAGATTGTAAATCTTCATTATATATCTTGTCAAAGCTTTGGATAATAGATTGGCTTGTTTCTTGGTGGACGTAGCCCACACTGGGTGAACCACATTAAATCTGGTGTTGATTTATGTCTCTTGTTTTATATAATTCTTCTGGTATAATATCCGCTTTTATTT
This sequence comes from Taxus chinensis, assembly GCA_019776745.2. Lineage (NCBI taxonomy): Eukaryota > Viridiplantae > Streptophyta > Pinopsida > Cupressales > Taxaceae > Taxus > Taxus chinensis. The sequence goes on along the minus strand of CM034154.1, from coordinate 134,150,375 downwards.
GCATGTATGCTTAGATATGATATATTATATGTACAACTGGTGTGCTAACTCCAACATGATACTATCATCACTACATTATCAACATGAATAATCTACTCTATGACATCAACATAAAGAAAAATATCTATAATATTCTCAATCATCAATTTGACAAACATCAAATCAAATCATAAAAAAAATACAAATACAAATTATACATCATCATCTCATCATGCAAAAACAATCTCATTATATATATATATATATATATATATATATATATATATATATATATATTGAAATTATTAATATACAAAGCTAAGGGATGATGCCCACTACAAAACATATCATAAATCTTCCTCACTACTACTAGAGGCCACCATAGGAGCTCTCAAAATTGAGTCCTCGCCACTGTATTTTCATCTCTATACTCGAGAGCACTATTTCTCTAGCTAAATACATTGCATTTCCCCATGATACATGACCCATCTACCTTAGTCGATGTACGGCCTCCATATAACTACACCTATCCATATGTGATATAAAATCGATTTATGTCTCTAGCCCATCCCATTTATCTGCAAATATATCTAGCCATGGCCAATCCACTTGTGGTCCACTCAAGGGCCTCACAACTGCAATGTACTCATAAAACCATATGTGTAATAGTGTAATAGCACCAATCCCACCACCATGGTACTTTTATGTGAACCTAGACAAATCCTTGTATAAATGATCCAACAAATAATGGCTCTAGGAATATCGAGTACCATACTGCTTTATACTCTCACAAATATCATGCATCCTAAAAGATATGGATACTCCATCTCTATCCACTACCAAAAATGAAGCCAAAAACACTAATAAATTTTAGAAAACGTAAAACTCATGATATAATTATGTCATCCATGTTCATTGATGACTAAACATTTACACATAACATTGAAAAATACCTGCTAGCATATGTTGTTGTGTATCACTTGGGGACATCACCTAGATTTTCTCCCCTATTACTAGAAATAAAAATATTTAATACACGTCCTCTAGTGTAATTGTCACCTCTCTAGTAGGAATCCAAAAAGTATATGTATCTACACACCATCCCTCACAAAGTGTAATAATAAAATGTATAATATGGGAAACCTCCCCCAATATTTTAATATGTCGTAGCCTGACATGATCTAAATACATCCCACCCATCCTCCTCTAGCCCCAGTCCCAATAATGTTGTCATATACATGCCTACCAGAAAATCACATGAATTCATGCCCCTCTACATAGAAAAAACAAGAAACAAATCCGTAAATTAGTGTCTTAGCTAAACAACAATCCATCCAAATCCAAACTAAGAAAAAAATAATCTTCATGACAGAATCATCCAAAAAGCCTAGAAACTAGTGGTCAGTACTTGGATGGTAGCACCCAGAACCAAATGGTATTGTCTAAAGGAAAAAAATAGCCTCACCAGCTCCATCTTGGATAGAAACACCTAGATTCTCAAAAATCCAAAAATCACTAAAAATGCTAAAAAACCTATACTATGACCTAGTCTACTATAAAAAGTAATACTTACCAATTGATATATAGTCTACATCGATATCGCCTCCATAACCCTCTCTAACCTAGTCAAAATCACCTCTCACACATGCAATATAATTGTAACCCAAAGCTCATATAACAATCAATTGAGTTACAAATGAAATTGCTATTCACTTTTTCCTACTTACTAAATTTATGATAAATTATATTTCCACCTTAATTCCTAAAGTTACTATAGTTCACCCTATGATAATTGTAAAGAGAGAGCCCAAAGTAATCCATGGAAATTTTGAATCTCTTTGGCTTAGCCCCTTCAAGATCAATCTCTTCTATAGAGAGAACACTTATTATTTGGATTATCTTTGACAGGACCCCCTTGGATTTTCCTCATAGTGGGAAACATATAAAACTATACAATTAGTGAGGTTAGTTATCTCCAACCATGTATCATAGGTGATGTAGGTTTGTATCATTATTTCCATTTTGTTATGTGTTTCCTTTTCAATTGGGTGTTTCCTTTCTAGTTTTTTTGTGTTTCCCTTTCTTTTCATGTGTTTGTTTTTGCTTTCTTTGTGTGTGTATGTTGTTTATGTTAGTTAGTGAATGAATGACTATATTTCCCAATTATCAAGGCTTTGGTCTACTTACCCATGAGATTTGTGAGGTTGTTCATTACCCCTTGAAATTTAATGTTCCCAATTTATATCTAGTTGTTGTCATGTTAAGTTTCCAACATGTAAAATTGAAAATTTTGACCATGAAAACTAAGCCCACACTTGAAAATTTCCTCTCCTGATCACAATGAACCCTTCCTCTAGCTATTTTTACCATAGTTTCATCCTCATTTTGGATAGTAGGAACGTTATAAAATATTTTAATGTGTAGGGATGAATACTTAAGGTGATTGAATAAGTCACTGAGTTTTAAGGAGAAATAACTTTCCTTGGAGGCCTTTAAAGGGTCATTTTTGGCCATTTTGCAACATATAGATAACCTCCACAAGATGACAGGGAATTCCTAAACCATTTGGAATTTGTGCATGAGATACATGATGTTATCTAAGGAATTTTATTAAAGAAATGTGGAGATAAGTGATCTCAGGAATCAAACATGTTAAATAGTGTAATCTCAAGTACTGAGAATGTCATACTCCTACAGTGAAAGATGACTTGCCTAGATTATTCTTGGATTTCTTAGAGGATTTGGGAGTTAAACAAATAATAATTGGAAAGATAGTGGAATACTCTACATGATGGAAGCCTCACCTTTTCCCCAAGACTTGAAAATTTTCTGTTCCAACCCAATTTTCTGTAGCTGCCACAACTCAGCCTCTTTTGGAATAAATTTTGAAGTACATGATCCTCCCAAGCCATTTCATGACACATATGTTGTTAATTCTTCATTGGGGAAATAAGTGAGTGATTTAGTGTTCAATACTCCACATGAACCAAATTTCAAGGATAAATGGTTACATATATTAGAAAGGATATAGTTAAGAGTCATACAATACATATTTGTGGTGGAATACATGTCTTTATCCTTCTTCTCAAGACATGAAATGCTTTGATAAAGTTTTGGTTTAACTAGTTCATCAGTAAAAAAATTAAATGTTTGAAACCATGGGTAAAATCTCACGTTTGGGTACTTCTTATCCTCTTATTGGTCCTAACCATTAAGGAGTTAACCATTTTTAAAAAAAATTGGGGGGAAAATAGGGCAAATCGATATTTTAAGGAACAAGAGGAAATTTTCTTCCATTCCACATGTTCCACTCTTTACCACCTTATCCACATTGTAATACACTCCCCTTTCATACCTCGACCAATAAGCACCCTTTATTACATTTACCTAGCCATGACCCCCTTCACCCCACTAATATTAATTTAATTAATGTAATTAAATTAATTCATTATCCTCACTATATTTATTATTTAAATATATTATTTAAATAATATCCACACATACAGTTCACTTAGACACCTCACCAAGCCAACTCAACCTAAGACCTATTCTTAGCAAGTTGCCATAACTAACTAAGACTTACCCAAACCCTAAAAATCAATGCCTACATTCCCTCTAACCACATCCCCGCATGCTCACAAGAATCTCCCAGTCTAATCCATGGGATAACGGCACAAGATCCAAGGAAATCAGGAGGATCTCCCTAGTTTAGTAAACCTAGGAAATCCCACCTTGACCGACGTCGGTTACCCCTAACCGTCGCCGGTTAAGCCGGACCACCGTCAGTTACCCCTTTTAACCCCTAAAACTACCTTATTCTCAAGGTTGGAAAACATTGGGAGAAGGTTGATGAGAAAGAACACATCTTAGAGAGATAATGCATCTTCAGAGAGAAAATTCCAGCAAAAACTCACATGCAAGGAAGGAGATTGAGCATCTTCTCCTGCACAGCCATCCCAGCCATGATCTGATCTATCCAAGCAAAGAGGAGTGTACATGCAGCCCATGCAGAAGATTTTCTTTCAGTTGGTGATCACTTGCAGCCTTCAAACCCCTCATCAGCACCTCCATCCCTCACACACAGGCATTCAGGACTGGAATCCAAGTAAGTATAACATCATACTTTCCTGGTTTATTTCATTTTATCATCCATTGTTTATCTTGCCCCCTATTGACCTTCCCCAAAATTTTCACCTCCATATACCCATTAAAACCTCGCCAAAGCCTACTCCAGTCACCTAATACCTCATCTTGACCAACCAAATTCCTTTTTGCAATCACAAAGGAGACCAGAGCTTGTTCTGTGACATTTCCAGATCTCACAGTAACCGGCACCGGTTACACCTAACCGTTGTCGGTCACCCCTGACCGACACTGGTCTCTGTATTTTCCCACACAGCCTAGAACAAAGACCTACCCACCTAATTTCATCTCACCCTCATTCACCTGTGATCTACTGAGACCTCTATCAAACCTACAGAGACCTAGAACCAATCATTTGACCTTTGGATTCTATTCTAGCTTAGCCTATTAGATTAGATCTATTTATTATTGTGTTTTTAAGTGAGATACCTAAATCATTTCAAACTACAATAGGATTTACTTTGTTTACAACATTAAATTGTTTAAAACAGTGGACTGACAGCCATCTAGGAAGTATCACACTTCCCAGATCTAGCATACGCTAAGTAGTTCACTGCCCATATTGTTTAATTCCTTCTGGTGGTCTTGCTTTGCATTACAGGTAATTCCTCCTAGCCAAAAGGAAGCTCTCGCGATCAGCTGTGGATTCAGAAGTCATACGCATGCAACAACCCATCAACCAACATTTGAACAGGTATTCCTCCTATGCCTGTTACCCTATCTGTTTCGTCAACACTTCAAAGAAATGATCTAAGAATCAGGTGAAACATTTTGGCACACCTGGTGGGACCCATCCGGGGTTCCTTGCATTTCATTCATTCCTAGGAAAAAATTTGTGTGTTTGTTTCCCTTCTGAAAAGTGTACACACTAATTTTCTTCCTTGGTAATCGACCTCTTCTTTCTATTTTCTCTAAAGGAAACTTTTTATTTTGGTGTAATTAAAAAGAACCATTTCTTCATGTTTTCTGCATTATAGTGAAAGAGCATCCCTCTTCCTCTTCATCTTATTATGTCATCCAATTTCACATTTTCGATTTGGGTTTAAAAATAAGTGCATTCCATTCTGATTTATTGCATTAGCTCACATTAATTGAGGGCAACCTATACGCTGGAAGTCATGCCCAGCTGATGGTTGACAAATGAATCATAGAAAAGTACTTCTATCCTTTTCTCTTTCTCTGAGTCTTACCAAACCTCACAAAAATTCAAAATACATACATTCTTAAACAACATCCTACCTGGAAGAAGCTGTAGGTGATCACATGATCATGGCATAGTGGGCACCTAGCTCACTGCTCTGTCGAGTCATACTTCAGAGCGAAGCCCGCCCCCACCATAACATACCTGAAACCTCACCTTTTAGATCTCCTTCTTTGTAGGAAGCCATCCTCACCAAAAAATCTATTTCACAATTCATGTGTCAGTCCCTAAATAGCATAAGCTAAACAAACATAATAGAAAAGGCACTCCTAGGATCACATTTTCTTAGTGTTTCTGCTTGGCTTGCATTTTGAGGTGAGAGATCACATTCGTCACTTTTTTTTGTTCATCCTTGCATGCTCCTTATCACAGCTGGTGTATTCCAGCTTCACCTGAGTGTGCCTGGGCCATATCATCATCATTCTCAGAATTCTAGGTTTGATTCTACATCATATTTTAATTCAAAACCACTTTCTTTCATCAGTGTTTCAATTTCATATTAATCATCATCGGTTACCTTTGCCACCATCGGTTATACCCAACCAACGTCGGTTCCAGGTCCTTTTGCTAACCTACTCAAAAGGACATTTTACTTCACTTTCTTCCACTTTTCACAGTCCCTGTCACTGTCATTATTCCCATTGACGTTTTAAACATCTTCAGATTTGGCATACCTGTCAGATTTTACCTTCTACCTCACTGTTTACTCACTATCATTTTCTACAGTAACCGACAGTGGTTACCCCTGACCGGTGTCAGTTTTCCCTAACTGGCATCGGTTAGCCTATTTCACATTCCAACCACCATTTGGTACTTAATCCACTTTTTGTCACCAGATTCACCTGTTCCTGCTGTTCTCTGTGTCATTTATAGAGAAGCAGCCCTACTTGATCAGTACTGGTTCACATGGTGCTGACCCGAAGACAAGCAAGTGCACTCGTATTTCATGCCAGTTGTCAACCACTCCCACCTAGTCCTTCACCACCTTCTATTTTATCACCAGCCATGGATCCCATCCAGACTATCACTATTGCTACCGAAGATGAAGAGTTCACACGACTCCTTGACCAGAACCCTGTTGCCTTACAGTTTTACCTTTCCCACTCCTCCACTCGAGATGCCTCGAGTCAGTTGATATATGACATGCCCATATCTATCCCCCCGACTCTCGTACCCACTCCCGCATCGGCCCCATCTGGTTCCATGCTACACGCATCCACCTTACCCCCAAGCGTTTCTCATTTAGGTCCTATACCCACTTTGACTGCTGCATCTGCTACCTCTTTGGCACCCGTTACATCCACCGTACCCTCGAAAACTACCCCAAACACAACCTCATCCACCCCTAATGTCTCACACATACCCGTAGCTACATTACCACCTCCAGTGTCAGTGACCCCTACCCCATTTCAGAACATGGTTCTTTCTATTCCACAATCATTAGCCCCTATTAGCACTAGGGTTACCATGAACCTTCCACCCCCACTACCAACAACCTATTGTTTCATCCATTATTCATTCCAGCTATGTACCCCCTGTGTCACTACCTTCTTTTCCACCACCCTACATGGTAGCCCCATACACTAGAGTGCCAACCCCATTATATGCCCAAAACCAACATTCTCACACTACGGGAGGCATCCAATCATCACAACCCACCAATGACCTAATTAAATTGATGTTGGACAAGATGCAGACATTGGAGGCATCAATTTCTAGCTCCCGCAACACTCTCACCTATGACGAGATTTACAACAAGCCTATTCACCCATCCATTCCTATCCATTCATACCCTGTGCATTGGGAAATGCCTAAATTCAATCATTTCAATAGCAAAGAATATCCACAGCAGCATTTACAGTTGTTCAAACATGGGTGTTATCTGATCACTCATGATGATGCCTTACTTTTGAGAACCTTTCCCATGTCCCTCACTGGACCTGCATTAGATTGGTATAGTGGGTTACCTAAACACTCTATATTCTCATTCAATCAGGTAGCCCAAGCCTTCTTGGATCATTTCTCTATCAATATCATCAAGAAGGTTACCATGACCGATCTATATTCCACATGTCAGTATGAGGACGAATCTATCATAGATTTTTTCACTCGCTGGCACAGCCTGATCAATCAACTTACCTTCCAACTGCCACAAAATGAACTCATCGAGCTCTTCACACGGGCTTGCACTAGACATATTTCACCGACCTTGTAGGTCCAAAATTTTCAAACATTCGATGAGGCATTCACTATGGCACAAAAGTTAGAGATTCGGGCCATCGAAGAGAAGAAAATCTAATTATGCAATAAGAATTCAACATTCAAGTTGAATGATACCTCTTCTTCTTCCAAACCACAAACCAATTATTCAAAAGCTAAGGGCACTGTTAAACCAGTGGTACTCAAGGCCGGCCCAGCTCATCCGTCAAATCAGGCTACACCCTCATCTAATCTCTCACCTATCTAGACTTTTCAATTTAGACGAGAGCAGTGAAAATATACCCCAATTGGGGAACCTTACTCTTCTGTCTTAGAAAATCTTATCAAATTCGGAGCCATCACCCTTCCACCTATAAAACCACACACTAGTTTTGACCCTACTCGCCCCATGCCCGCATGGTATAAAGAACATGATTTCTATAACTATCATCGAGTAAAGGGTCATAGTGACGGAAACTGCATCACTTTTAAAAATATTGTCCAAGAAATGCTCGAGAAAGGTGAGTTAACTGTGGATAATCCAAATGCCACCCCCAACCAAAATCTACAAATCTTCAAAAAACCATTTCCCAACCATGCCCCTTCATCCAATCAAACTGGTGAGACATCAACTCATGATACCCATACCCGCAAGGTTCACGCTATCTTTAATGAGGTACCTATCACCTCCTAATTAACCCATATTCCTTCTGTAGAGGAGATCCTAACCCAAAATCCTCCTTCCACATTGGAACTAACCTCCCTTGTTCCTTCACCAACAGAGGAACACCTTTCATCTCCTTCATCACCAACAGAGGGGTCTTCTGCTAACATTGAGTCCATCTCACCCCTGACTTCACCACTTAGAGAACCTTTACCCACAGTACCTCCTCCACCCATAAAGGAGCTCCCATTATCTCCTCCACCCAAAGAGGAGTACCCATTGCCTCCTCCACCCATAGAGGAGTATTGCCTCCTCTACCCAGTGCCCATCTATTCCTCCACTTATAGAGGAGATCACATCATCTCCTCCACCTATAATAGATCTAGTTGAGATACCTTTTCCTCTTGACAAGCATTCTCCATTAGATATTTAGAATCCCGCAGACCTTCTTTCGGCTCTCTTACCCACGGAAGCTGAAGCTAGCCAATTCCCCATCTCTAAGACACATTTTATGGGAATTTCCATTAGGTCCTCACCAACTCCACCTACAGATGTGCCATTCTCACATTTGGCCAATCACTTAGATTATGTGGATAGGGATTTACTATGGGGATGCCTCTTACTCCCTGTCTCAACAAAGATGCAGAGATCCCTCGCTGATACCTCCACTATCTACCCAAACACATTTTGACCAATCAAACCAAACACAACCACCTCTGTCACAACCCCTTCCATGATACCTGTTAGCACTCAAACCACACCCTTACCCATAACCTGACCTACATCTAAACCTAAACCCACACCTACAATATTTTCCTCAACTAAACCTATTACCACTTTAGGGGTCACCCCGACCACCAGCCTTACTCATCCACCTATTAAACTAGATTTAGCTACATCCTCCAATGTCAATACCACACCTACTCTGACACCCAAACCAAAGAAACAAACTCATCGACCTCATACCCTGACCGCACCAATCACACCCACACTTGTCCCGTCTATCTTAAGACCTCAGCTGCCCAACATGGTCAAGTGAACTTCACCCATCCATAAACCAATAACACAACAACCCATTCCTTCCTCACAAACCTCTAACCTACCCAGGCACACAACATGACTTACACCCACACCTATAGTCTTTTTACCACCAATACCTCCAATACCCTCAGCTATTGCTTCACTACCCACTACACTTCAGTCATTTTCCCTCACACCCCAAGTACCACCCGCGTCATCTACCTTCACAGCACCCCCATTATCCCCATCGGTAACTCACCCTCTTCCTCCATCTGCTTTTCCTTCTAGACCTCGTACACCCACATCACCTTTACCCAAGAAGGTGTAGCCCAAAATTGAAACCCTACTACCCCACAATAAGGTAGTCAAAACAACCACACACCCTCCTACCCGTTCATCTATTGTACCCCTACCCAAACAAACATGACCGATACCTAAAACCACACCGGAACCTAGAAGCATAGCTCGACCCGTTCCTCCTCTTCCAAAAATAGTTCCTCGAAAATCAACCACACCTACACCCAAACCCACATTCACTTCCCATTGTGATCCACTAGTAGGATGCTATGCCAAAATTTTAACCAACCTCCTTGAGACTTTTGTTATCACATTACCACCACTCCAACCTTACGACCCCCTCAAACCCAAGCCAAAAGGGTTTGACGATACTAAAATTTTCACATACCATCGTGTGCCAGGGCATGATGTGGAGAACTGTAAGGCCTTGAAAACCATCCTTATCCAATTGTGTCCACCAGAAACCAACTTTGATGAAGATGACCTTCTTGAAGAGGATCCTGCTTCACCAACACCCATTCCCACACTGCCCACTATACAACCACAACCTCCACCACCATCACCCCTAGAGTCACCCTCAAGATTTGAAATTAACATGGTTCACATCAGAGAGCTTGCCATGCCACCACCCCAATGTTGTTGCACCCAGCTCACCTCACAAGGCTTTTCTCCTCTATTAGGTTTTTTCCCTTCATGTCGTTACACCACTCACCCTACACCTTCTCCATTTGCCAACTCCCCTCAAATCAACATGATACACATCACTACACATGTGTAGAAGGGAAAAGAAAAGGAAACTAACCTACCAACCAATCCTATACGCAACATACCATCTGCACCCATACCTAACATAACTATCTGTGGCCTCACATACCCCATCTCTAATAGCGTCACACATCAGACCATGCTCAAACAATTACACCAATCTCCCCTCAAAATGTCCTTATATGACCTCATCTAAACCTCAGAATCCTATCATCAAGCTCTCATGGAGTTTCTTCAATCTATTGAGGTTTTACCCAATGACCGTACACTCGTAGCCTCCATGATCGTACCCCATCATGTAGCCTCTCTCACCAAATTACCACCTTCATCTTCACCCCATATTGTTCACCAAGTGTCCTCCCTTAGCTTCTCAGAGGAGGAGATCATGACACACCAAAATGATGACCTAGACCTAGCCCTCTTCATCTCCGTCCACATTGATGACATACGGGTACGTCATGTGATGATTAATGGAGGCACTAGCATTAACATCATTTTATCCCATGCATTAGCTCAAATGCACATACCTGACAATGACATGCATAAAAATCCAGTCTGTTGCGTTCATTCAATGATGCTATCACCTCCACACTAGGCATTATCATCCTTCACGTTTTCATGGGCCCCCGTACTATTCCAGAATTATTTTACGTTTTGGAGGGGGAATTCCAATATAACTTGTTGCTTGGTAGACCCTGGATCCATGTCATGGGTTGTGTTCCTTCCACTTTGCATCTTTGTGTAAAGTATGAACATGAAGGACACACTTATACGATTCCAGCTGACCCATCACCTTTCAAAACATGCAACATGCTTTACCGACCCAATGATGTGCTCATACCTATCAATCCGTCTACATCCACAACCAATACTACTTCACCTACACCTCCACCTACCAGTACAGTCGTTTCTTTCACCACACATACCTCCTCCATTCCTATCGCTACTATAACCTCCACGAATGACCCATTAGCTTCCCAATCCATTAACTCCACCTCCGCATTGACCTCCAACACATCATCCATTCCAGCTACCTACTTACCAATTATTGATCTCTTGCAAGGTGTTTTTTAATGCCTCACTCTGGGGGAGTACCACCTATATAGTGTCAACACATTCCTTACTCTGCAGGAGTGTGGAAGCCTTCACCAACACCCTCGCTATGATCACCATGTATAGGAGGATGCCTCCTTTATGGTCCTCCTCATCTTCGTACTAGTCTCACCTATGGGGGACTTGATACTACCACTTACACACCTGAACCACCATCACAAACCCACCCATTTTCTACTGACTTCCAATCACTTACCAATCACCGTTTCACCCACACCTTCTTACACCACTATGCATGGAAGGGTTTTGGTTTTGGATTTTACGAGCAAGGCCGCCATACCATATTCCATGTACCACCCATAAACATAACGACCATAGTGGTATCGGCTTCCTTGAACCTCCTACCAAGTAGGCCTACATTAAACTCATTGAGGACCCTAGCCCTTCTCCACCTTCATCTTCATCACCACCTTCACCCACTCCACATTCATCACCACCCTCACCAACGGAGTCAATGGATCCTGAATCTATCCCCCCTAAATTTTTTTTTTCATAAACACCATTTCCTTGGGGCCTTTGACTTATCAATGCGAAGGCGCGGCGAAGGCGAGGCCCCTTCCACTCTTCCATTCTTGTATCCTGAAGATGATTTATGATGGCACACCTACAACTAACTTCATTCAATGTCAGGATGATGAATCCATACTCACCTACCTTGGTGCAAAAGACTCATATATTTATTCGTCGTTACCCTCTAAAACACAAACCATGTTGAATGAATCAACTATTGAGATCAACATTCATACTTAGGATGACCTGCACATCCTAAAGATCAGACAATATTTAGATGCTATTGAATAGGAAGCCATCACTTCTTTCCTCTAAGATCATAACCACGCTTTCACTTGGTCTTACGCAGACATGCCCGGTATTGACCCCACCATAGTGGTCCACAATATCGTAACCATTCCCGATGCCAAACCTATCAAACAAAAGCTAAGGAAAATGCACCCTTGCATTGCTCTTCTTGTCAAAGAAGAACTTCAGTGCCTTCTTTGCATTTCCTTCATCTTACCCATTGATTATCCTCATTAGATTTATAACATTTTCTCTATTACTAAAGCAATAGGGGGACTCCGCATTTACACGGACTTCCGTGACCTCAACCTAGCCTAACCAAAAGATGGCTTTCCTTTGCCCGGTATTGATTAACTAGTTGACCTCACCGCTGGTCATGAGATGCTCTCACTCATGGATGGCTTCTCGGGTTATAACCAAATTTTTCTTGCCCCAGAAGATCAAAAAAAGACCACATTCATCACCCCTTGGGGGACCTTTTGCTATCAAGTCATGCCTTTTGGCCTTAAAAATGCTAGTGCCACATATTAGCATGCTATGACTTACATCTTCCATGATATCATGCATCACATATTGAAAGATTATGTGGATGATCTCTTGGTCAAATTTAAATGTTTCTCTAAGCACCTCGTCGTCCTCAACACCATATTTGACCGCCTCATTAAATATTGTGTTTGCTTTCAGCCTAAAAAGTCAGGAAAGTTCCTGGGATTTATTATTTCCCTTTGTGGTATAGAAGTTGACCCTGCTAAAGTCAAGGCCATCCTCGAAATTCCTTTGCCTACTAACCTTCGCCAACTATGTAGCCTGCAAGGTAAATTGTAGTCCATTCGCCATTTCATTTCACAATTATTTGATCAGTGTCAACCATTTAATCATCTGCTCAGGAAGGATGTCTCCTTTAAATGGGATGATGACTGTCACAAAGCTTTTGAGGCCCTAAAACAATACCTTCTCCAACCACATGTACTCATTCCACCCAAAGACGCTCAACATTTTTACCTATACATATCTGCTACTGATCATTCCTTAGGAGCCATGCTCGCTCATTGCGATGAACAACACAGGGAGCAGGTGGTTTATTACATAAGCCATACCTTTTTGAACTATGAAACCCAATGCAACCATCTAGAAAAACTTTTCTTAGCCTTAGTTTCTCGTTGCCACCAAACTCCACCATTACCTACTTAACCACAAAACCTATGTCATGACCAACAACAATCCCTTACACTTCATCTATGCCAAACCTTATCAAAATCAGTGTGTCACATGATGGCTTATGCTTTTAGCTGCTCTTGACCTCGAATTCATTCATCAAAAGTCCATCAAGGGCCAAGATATCACCGACCAATTGGCCGATGCACCTATTTCCGGGGATCAACCCTCTAATTTTGACTTTCTTGATGATTTGAATGCTACTCTTTTCCTGGATGAACCCCCTTACCAAATGACACTTTTCGTCGATGGTTCAAAGTGTTAGTGTGGGGGCAAGGCTGGTATTATCCTCATTCCTCTTAATGGTGAACCCATACCTTTTTATTTCAAACTAGACTTTGAATGCACCAAAAATATTGCTGAGTACGAAGCACTCGTACTAGGTCTCCAAGCCACATATGCCCTAGATGTCAAATCAATTGGCATCTTTGGTGATTCAAAATTGGTCGTAAACCAAGTCAATCGTATGTACCAATGTCGTAATGAGATACTTTAAAAGTATAAACAACATGTCGACATACTTTTTACCACCTTTGATCGTTACACCCTTCAAATTATCCCATGTTCAACCAACAAATTTGTAGATACCATGGACTGCTTAGCTTCCCAAATACCCATTTCCCCCGCCGATTCCAAAATATTTGTCACTATATAATACCTCCATTCACCTTCTTATTTACCTCACGATGTTTCCTCAATCAGAACCGACACCCCTGACCCGAGTGACCTTTGGTATAAACAATACTCTGACTACCTTTCTCTCTCCATCTTACCTCCTAATCTCACTCGTAACAGACAACTCACCTTCCTTAAAATGATCTCTCATTTCGTCATTCTAGGAGGGCTCCTCTATAAGCGTAGCTTTGATGGTATTCTCTTACGATGCCTCACAAGTTTTGAAATTCCTTATACCATTAAGGAGGTTCATGATGGCATATGTGGATGTCACTTTAGTGGCCTTGCTGTTGCTAAGTGTATTCTTTGCCTAGGCTATTACTGGCCGACCCTTAACCATGATTGTTGTGACTATGTCAAACATTGTGTAAAATGCAAACAACATTCCAACCTTCATCATACACCTAGTCATGCCTTACAGTTTTCTCGTGATCTTTCGCCCTTCTCTCAATGGGGTTTGGATATTGTCGGATAAATCAATCCCCATTCTTCCCAATGCCATCAATGGATCATAACTGCTACCGAATACTACACAAAATGGGTGGAAGCCATACCACTCATCTCCACGAAAGCTGAGAAAATATGTGAGTTCATTAACCATCACATCATTTTTCGCTTTGGTGTTCCTCATCACCTCATCACTGACAATGGAAAACAATTCAAAAACAAAACATTGCAAAAAATCTGTGATGCCTTCGGCATTCAGCTTAGTTTCTCATCACCTTATTACCTGCAAACCAACGGCCAATCCAAATCCACTAATAAAACCCTCAACAAAATTCTCATGAAAGTGGTTGATGATATTGGGAAGTATTGGCATATGCACATTCCTTTTCCCTATGGGCATACCGCACTAGTATTCACACTTCCACTGCAGCCACACCCTTTTTGCTGGTCTATGGTACAAAGGTTGTTCTGCCTCTCGAAGTCTAGATCCCCTCACTCCGCATTTCTCTCCATGACATGCTTACTGATGATGAATTTCATCAGGACCGCTTAGCACAACTAGAGTTATTAGATGAACGTCATCTTAACGCTCTGGATGACCTTAAATTTAACCAACAACGTATCAAACGTGCTTATGACCAACATGTTCATGAACGAACCTTCTAAGTTGGTGACCTTGTCTTGAAAGAAAATCAACACTTAACCAAAGCAGAAAAAAGTAAACGAGGAAAATTCACTCCTAATTGGCTTGGACCATACATCATAACTCATACCTATGGATCAGGTGCCTATCATTTATCTTCACTTGATGGTAAACCTGACCTAAGCCCCTTACTGCATTGCTTCTTCGACCATTCTATTGTTGACGCATCATCCTACCTCACCCTTTGTCTCTTTCTAGGCTTGTCCCTTAAATGCTACCCACTCCATACACCTCCCCAATGATTAAACAAAAATCATGTGAGTACCCATCACTTGTTATCTTCTGTTGAGTATGTGTACCACAACATTGCACATAGCATGATTCTCATGGATACTTTTTGTCTACCTTTAGATGAGATCCCATGGTCGTTTCACCTTTCCTTTTGAACAAGAGTCCTATCCTCCACCTTGGTCTTGTCCATGATTTAAAATACCTCACATGGGACCAAAATCCTTGAGTCAAACTTTTAATAAAAATAGGACTCCCTCAAAAGGACATCTTCCTATCGACAAAATTGCTGCTATAAATAGACTACTCCCTTAAAGGACAGCTATGCGAAGCTTTAAAAAAATGAGAAGAACCGAAGCTTCCCATATCTATCAGCTTCACGAAGACCTCAAGGAGTACCATATTCATTATCCCATATAGACTTCCCACATTGATCAGTCTATGAAAACAAAAAAACTTTTTAGTCATGGACTTGCCCACTATGACCTAGGACCCTTTGCCCAAAAGCCCTGTCACTCAAGACATATAAAATTAACTACCTTTCACCCTCCTTACAACTTCCACTCTCATTTCCTCAATTTCCTCAAGGGACATCTTGGAATTTAGACATTTTGTGGTCTTGTGACTACCTTTATCGTAGAATAGTTAATTGTGCAATGCATTTCAAGTCTTATGTTCATCAGCCCCTCCAAGGTATGATCTACTCGGTATGATCCAACCCAATCAGGTGGCTTTATTGCCCCCCTCTTATCTTTTAACCATATTTGTTTACGTTTTTATTACCTTATACAGGACTTGGTCCTCAACGCTTACCTTTTAGGTAATCCTCCCCTTTCACCATAATCACCTTTAACTACATCCTTTTACCTATAATCTACCCACACCTATTAAACCTAAACCCACAACATTCCCAAAAACCTACCAACTCATTTTCATATTATTCCCTAGCTCATGGGATAACTACATCAGCGTGGGGTCCATTTTCACCAGGACTATGTAGGCAGCACTCCAAGGGCATGGGGCCCTTGGAGGTTAGCTTGGCCATTTTCTACCCTAAAAAAATTCATCAACCATGCCTAACTCACCATTGACATCACATTTCACTTTGTTCCCCTTTTATAAAAAAATTGGAAATTAAGCCACATATATAACAAGTTGCTTACCAGAACATACATTTATTACACCTACCATGTCTCTATCATCACTATACATAGATTATAGAAAATTTCACATATGACCCATAGTATCATTCATTGCCTATAGCTTGACTCAACCATGCCTATAACTTGACTCGATCCAAGCCTAAATTGACCTAACCGACGTCGGTTATCCATGACCCCCATCGGTCACATTCACCTGGACATTTCCCTTACTTTGCCCTTTTACCCCACCCTTTACCCTAATCCTTTACCCCACCCCACTTATACCCAACCTATGTAGACCTCTTCACTTACTTGCCTACTCTTGTCCTCCTTTGGGGACTTGTTATTTTACCCATACCTTGGCCTTACCCAAGCCGTGACCTAGATATTTGGACCTGGACCATCGCTAGTGACCTTTGACCTCATGTGTTCACTATACCTTGTGGCACTATTACCTGTGTTGATTGACCTAATGACCATACCTAGCCTATTGTCATGAACATTTATCCTGACCCTACCTTTGGTGTACCGAAACATACCTAAACATTCTTACACCTAACCTATGTTGTGTTTCCTGACCATATCCTATACCTTGGATACTGGTTACACTTCAACTTTGTTTGGATAAACCTATCGACCTTAGACGATGTAGAGTTTTCCTGCTCTTCAACCCGGTAGTGTGTTGCAGTTTATACGTGTGTGTGCATTTGAATGTTGCTACCTTTGACCCTGGCCTATACCCTAGATTTCCCAAGTAGATCTTTCACCCTTTTCCCTTGTGCCCACCTGCCTTTTCCTCACATTTACCTTTTATCAAACCAATCACCACTTCAGCCTGCTACCTTGTCAGTTCTTGGTTTGAGGGGGATCACCTTCACCCACACATGGAGCAACCACATCTTATTTTTTTAGCGTCACTTACCAATACAAGCTACATAACAAAAAGGGGAAAAATGTAGACACTAAAATCAGGTCACACTCCCCTTTCATACCTCGACCAATAAGCACCCTTTATTACATTTACCTAGCTATGGCCCCCTTCACCACACTAATATTAATTTAATTAATCTAATTAAGTTAATTCATTATCCTCACCATGTTTATTATTTAAATATCTTAATTTAAATAATATCCACACATACAGTTCACTTAGACACCTCGCCAAGCCAATTCAACCTAAGACTTATTCTTAGCAAGTTGCCATAACTAACTAAGACTTACCCAAACCCTAAAAATCAATGCCTACGTTCCCTCTAACCACATCTCCACATGCTCACAAGAAGCTCCCAATCTAATCCATGGGATAATGGCACGAGATCCAAGGAAATCAGGAGGATCTCCTTAGTTTAGTAAACCTAGGAAATCTCACCTTGACCGATGTCGATTACCCCTAACCATCGCCGGTTAAGCTGGACCACCGTCAGTTACCCCTTTTAACCCCTAAACTACCTTATTTTTAAGGTTGGAAAACATTGAGAGAAGGTTGATGAGTAAGAACACATCTTAGAGAGTTAAAGCATCTTCAAATAGAAAATTCCAGTGAAAAAATTACATGTAAGGAAGGAGATTTAGCATCTTCTCCTGCACAGCCATCCCAGCCATGATCTGATCTATCCAAGTAAAGAGGAGTGTACATGTAGCCCATGCAGAAGCTTTCTTTTAGTTGGTGATCATTTTCATCCTTCAAACCCCTCATCAGCACCTCCATCCCTCACACACAGGTATTTAGGAATGGAATCCAAGTAAGTATAACATCATACTTTCCTGGTTTATTTCATTTCATCATCATTTTATCATCCATTGTTTATCTTTACCCCTATTGACCTTCGCTGACATTTTCACCTCCATATACCCATTAAAACCTCGCTAAAGCCTACTCCAGTCACCCAATAACTCATCTTAACCAACCAAAGTCCTTTGTGGAATCACAAAGGAGACCATAGCTTGTTCTGTGACATTTCCAGATCTCACAGTAACCAGCATTGGTTACACCAAACCACCGTCTGTCACCCTGACCAACACCAGTCTCTATATTTGCTCATATAGCTCTAGAACAGATACCTACCCACCAAATTTCATCTTACCCTCATTCATCTGTGATCTATCTAAGACATCTGTAAAACCTGCATAACCCAAAACCAATCATTTGACCTTTGGATTCTATTCTAGTTTAGCTTGTTAGATTAGATCTATTTCTTATTGTGTTTTTAAGTGAGATACCTAAATCATTTCAAACTACAATAGGATTTAACTTGTTTACATCATTAAATTGTTGAAAACAATGGACTAACAGCCATCTAGGAAGTATCACACTACTTGGATCTAGCATACGCTAGGCAGTTCACTACCCATATTGTTTAATTCCTTCTGGTGGTCTTGCTCTGCATTACAGGTAGTTCCTCCTAGCCAAAAGGAATCTCTCACGATCAACTGTGGATTTGGAAATTATACACGCACAACAACCCATCAACCAACATTTGAACAAGTATTCCTCCTACGCCCGTTACCTTATCTGTTTCATCAACACTTCAAAGAAACGATCTAAGAATCAGGTGAAACACCCATAATAATGTAAAGGAGGATAGATCAGACATTTCGGCCCTTTGCAGAACTCGTAGAATAATTTTAATGTTCCATGTGTTCTCTAGAAATCCAATATGACTGATGAAGAAAGGAACAAGGTTTAAGTGGGACATGTCATCTGAATGAGGAACAGAGAGAATTGTTTCCTCGTTCCCTTTCCCCCCTAATTTATCACCTTACTTGTATAAGGAAATTAATGGATCAATGTTTGAAGGACTAGGAGGAATTGTTCCTTAGTTCCTCCATTCCTCTGGATTTCCACCTAGGCCGATTGTTTGGCTGATTTCAACAATAGCTTTTAGATTTCCATTAAGGAAAGGAATATGAATGGTCTTAGACTTAGGTTATCGAATGTAAGATTTTATTTTTACCTAAACTAGTTGTATTAACTCAATTTTAGGAGATAGAGGATCAAAAATGATAAGAAAGTGAAAGGTCATGTGAAGGGAAGATGAAAAGCCACATTGTAAACATATAAATTGTAATACCTTCTCCATTTCAAAGGGTTTTCCATTGTTGATTGTTGTAATTTTTTGGGATTTGTGTCATTACTAATGCCAGCAATGAAAGTACATTTCCTATATTTCCTTTCCTATGTTCCTCTCTCTCTCTCTCTCTCTCTCTCCACTTTCCAACTTTGTAATCATGATAATCCTATATAATTAAGGAAGAACTTTGTGTCTTTGATTAAAGAGTTCATAGAACTTTGTGTCTCCAATTTTTTAGTCTTCCTATTAATTAAATTTTTGTGTTATTCTAATTGAATGTTGAAATACTCTAGCTAACCCATGCAAATTCTATAAGTCTACTCAAAACATTAACCCCCTCTCACTATTTATCCTACTCCCCTTTACCTCCCTTCACAACAAATTCCTCCCTTGTACATTGTATAAGAAATTTTCCATAGGTTTAGTGGAGTATTCTTGTGTGATCCCGTTCTAATGGCCACCCCTATAATTTTATTTAGCTTACATTCAATAATGGGATCCTCCCCATACCCAAGAAGGAGGGTCTTATCCCCATGACTGTTGGTGAAAACTGATAATCTGCACTATGAAAAATTATTTAAACAACACAAGAATTGCATTTTTAATAGACATTGTACATCTAACTAGAGGCATATGAAATTGATTAATTACCTATAGAACTACACTTGTGTTGAATCATAGAAGTGTTAATTTTAATAGATTTTTTGATGTGCTAAGTATATGTTGCTTATTACTTACTGAGATGAAGTGTTAATTTTAATAGATTTTTCGATGTGCTAAGTATATGTTGCATAGTACTTACTGAGATGAGAGTTGAAGTAGTGATTTTTCAATCTATGAATGACTTAAATGTGGAGTATGAAGACTATGATGAATCATGAAGATATTTTATAGAACCTATGAGTTTTGATAGGAAACCATGGTTGGATTTATTTGTACAAGAAGGAATTTTATTTAAGGGAAATTAGTCGTGAGCTCCTAAGGTATCCATGAGGAAGAGTTTAGTACAAGATATAAATATAGTTTTGGACTAGCAGGGAATGTCAATTTGAATAAGATATTAGGACAAATAGAGGAAAGATATTGTTGGCCATTGATGTATGTAGATTTCAAAAAACATTTGTAAGAATGTATAGTATGTTAGTTGGCTAAGGGAAGATCTCAAAATGAAAGGTTACATCAGCCTTTTCAAATTCCAAAGAATCCTTGGGAAGATAATAGTATGGAATTTATTTTGGGTTTACCTAGGACATAAATTGGATTGGAATCCTTATATGTTGTGGTGGATAGATTATTTAATATGGAAAATTTTGTTTCTTAGAGGAGGAATAGTGATTCAACTCACATTGAAAAAAATATTCAAGGAGATTGTGGGACCACATGGGTTTCTATGCAGTATTTTGTTAGATGGGGACACTAAGTAAGTTAGGAACATAGGACTTGAAAATTGCATATCCAGAATTTATTTATGATAATTTAGCTATTCAAAGAAAAGGTAAGACGCCA
This sequence comes from Taxus chinensis, assembly GCA_019776745.2. Lineage (NCBI taxonomy): Eukaryota > Viridiplantae > Streptophyta > Pinopsida > Cupressales > Taxaceae > Taxus > Taxus chinensis. Next base: position 134,129,209 of record CM034154.1, on the reverse strand, counting down.
TTTTATATTATATATCTGAATAACCTATGAGGAGTGGAAAAGCTAAGATATTCACCACATAATTAAGGTAGAAGTGTTGAAGTAAAAGATTTTGTAGAATATATGGAATAAGTGCACCAAAAAGTGTGCAATCAATTAGAGAATATGAATGTGTAGTATAATAAAATAAAAAATGAGAGAAAAAGAGAAGTGGAATACCATATTGGAAATACATTTTTAACTCATTTGGAAAAGGAAATGTTTCCTAAGGGAATATATAATAAAATCAAATGGAATAAAATTATACCATGAAAAGTGTTGACTAAGTTTACACAAAATTATTATGATATAGAGTTGTTAGAGGGTCTTGATATCTCAAATATGTTTATTATGGTATCTTTGTATCCATATTTTGTAGGTCATGGAAGCATTTAAATTTCAAATAAAATACATGGAAATGTGGATTAGAGAGAGAATATGACAGAATGTGTGTTCTAAGATGAGGAAGGATTAGTCAACACCATGATCAAGAAAATGTGCATGGAGTATTTAGTTAAGTAGAAAGGAAGGAAAATTTGGAAGAAGCAACTATTTTGAGACCAAGTTGTTTAACATAAATAAAATGGAACTTAGATCAAATTCCTACGAGCTCAATTTTCAAAATTACATAAGGTGTATGTTGCAAGAGAATTTAGGTTCAATGTAAATATTTTATTAACCATAAAGAGTTTGAGTTGGTTGTTTGCATTCTATTTTACATTATGTAATCAGTTGGTGAAGGACCAAATTTCTTCAATGATTGGTAAGCTAATTTACCCCGCAAGAAAAATATGCTGTATTGTATGAACTTTCCCAATTCCATTTACATGATATTTAGTGTAGCGTGAAGTACTATTATGCAATGACCTTATAGGTTTTGATCATATTTTATCCCAAGTCACACCATTTAGTTGGATGTGCAAGCTACATAAACCTACTGGAATTGATTCAAACAATAATTGGTGACCTGGGTCAATTCACATATCAAGCCCTTAATGAATAATGAATTTTTGAAGGTAAATTTTGAAATATTAAAAATGCATCATCTTCCCCATCAAACAATCTGATTCATGGAAGTAAGCCAATTTTCAAGTTCATGAAAAGTAGAAAAGGATGAGAGAAATAAGACTAGTGTGTCGACTTTGGACCATAGATTTGAAAAAAGCTTCCTTGGGGGTCAAGTTATGTACACTAGTTCCCTCTATGGAAAAAAATCTTACAAATGGTCCCTGAGTTCTGAGTTTGTTCCTAATATATATCTAGATGGATACTCTTTCTAAAATTAGATCATAGTACAAATATGAGCATAAGGATTAGAGGAGTGTGTGTCTAATAAGAGAATGATTATATGATGTTGTGATTGTATAATTAGAAATTACTTTGTTTCCTATATTACTATTTGATTCTATGATCAAATCTTGTTAATGTGTTCTAATATTAAGCTCAAATTATGTGGTATTACATGCATGTTTATATATTTGTTGCATGTGTTGCTTAGGGTTGTATGGTCTAAGGAGATTCTTCATCGAGTGCCCTAACCATGTTTCCATCATATAACTTAAGTTATATATAGAAGAGCATTATAGGGCCTACACACAATAAAATATATAACCAAAGAGGTGTAAAAAAGCATGGATCTAAAAGATGATAATCCACAATGCTTTATGAAATGAATGAGGTTACAAATCTTATTTATAGAATAGATGATGGATTATTTCTAGTATCTTAATTATAATAAGATAAATAGGAGATAATGTGCATACAAAGAGATCTAAAATAGAGTTTTAAGAGGGATATTTTTTCTAAGCCAAGGGGAAGTTATAAGGCGAGGACCAATAAGTATAATGCATTAGATAAATACTATGCATTTATATCCTATTTCATGTGTACATCATATTCAATCATTCAATCAAATAATAATATAACATAATGCAAAATAAATGTTAGATATATTTGTCTTTGTATAGAAATGATTTTGACATTAACATAATCTTGTCTTTGTTGATGTAGTTGGCCTTTGATAAATACAAATAAATGGTGTCAACCATGGTCAATACCATTGAATGTAGGTAATAATAAATCATGTGTCCTAAGGGAAGGATATAAAGGTGGAAGAAATACTCAGGATGTGATCAAATGATGATCTGATGGAGGCATGAGGGTATTGTAAATAGATATATAGGTGATAGAGAGGATAATAAGGGGATGTCAAATGAGTTTTTAAGGATGACAATGAGGCGTAAAGGATGGGATATCTAAGGTATTAAAAAGTACACATAAAATATCTCTCACACACATATCTATCTAGTTCAACCATTTTTAATACTATCTACTATTGGTGATTTCTCTTGAGACATCACTAAGTGGATTTAATGCACCAATGATTATTGTGAAGAATTTTTTTAGTAAGAATAAAAAAAAAGGTAGATACGCAAAGAACTTGAGAGAGAAGAAACAAAATAATGTGTGACCAAAATAGGTACAAATGAGGGTAGAATACTTACACCACACACGCTAATAGGTTCTTAATTCATAATGAATTTTAATATGTACAAATTCATGCAAAACCTATTGTACAATAAAGGTTTTTATAAATTTGGGTATCCATAATACCTATTCTTCAGCCACATTTTTGTGTGTGTTATAGTCTTATAATAATATTCTATTTTATACTCGTTTCAAGGATCCTCCATAGATAATTCTTATCTTATATACAAACACACTACCAAAATTAATTTTATTTATGTTTTATTTATAGTAAAATTGAATTCAAATCAGGAATCAATCGATTCCCAATAGAGTCCATTAAACAATTAAAAATTTTAACGGGTTGGAAAAAGAAATTATTTGCACTCTAGTTAGAAGGGGACATATAAGAGGACCCAAGAGTGTATTTATTACTCTTGAAAAACACAAGAGCATCGTTTAAATACTTGACATGCCAATGATCATCATTAATTCTTCTACCACATATTTCAATACTATAGGTAAATATGGGAAAAATAAGGAGGTGACTAGAGATGACTAAGAAAAAGGGGTGAGGACCATGTAAAATCTACAAATACACCAATACTACATAATTTAGAAAAATAATTAGTGAATACATATGCATATTTAAATTTGTTCAAATTAATAACTATTAAATACTTATAAAAATATAAAAATTGAAATGGATAAGAGAATGGTTCATCTCTACTAGGTTTTTCATGTTTTCACTCATGTCTACATTGTTGTCATCTTCTTCGACTAGCTCAAAAGTATTTTGCAGGGCCTCCTATATATTGTCATAGTAAAGCTCAAAATTTATTCCACATTTTTTATGCATTATACCCTATTTGTATGGATCTCAACTAGCCAGTTGCATATTTAGTTGTAGAAGGCAGTGAGGTTGGCTCTTAAACACATGGGGAAATTTGTTCCCGGAGTTTATGGCGAGGTAATGAGTCTAAATCAATTCTTGATTTTGTGATAAATTTTGATTGTGTTGAACCCATTATAAGAAGGTATCACAAGGTTATGTGTATAGAAATGATGCATTGAAAGAGGATCAAAAGTGGCCTTTTTTAAAATTAGAAAAATCTAAACTTCAACAAGGAATTTCACATGCCTATGCTAAAAATTTGACAATTTGATAAAAACAATAATCATATTTCTTGGAATATAGTTTCTAAACTACTAATTTTTTATTAAATGGTGGATAGTAATAGGTTCAAATGTGGTGTGTACACATAGTGCTTATGTTTTTGTGTTAAAAATTTAACATAGTTTCACATGTTACCCCCCATTTTGTGCATTCCATAAAATATTTTACAAATCCCTTTGGTAGAAAGTTAGCTAAGATTATGTATTAGATCCCACTTTTTTAAAAAGAGAACACACCCCAAAAATGAAATAATCATGTGTACACACTTCTAATTTTGAGAAAAACATCGAAAATCATTTTTTTAATGTGTGAAGAATGGAGCTTAGATTGTGTCGATGTAATTTTTTGAAATTTGTATGAGTGCACCAAAAATTACATAGAAAAAACAATACGTGTGTTTTGGCGAAAAATGAAGACACTACTAAAAGAAATTATGGATAAAAACCTTAACTATTTATATTTTAGAAAGAAATACATTGACACAAATCTAAGATAGAATTTGATGTCGTACTCATTTTTTTGGAATATTCTCTTAAAACACATAAGACAATAGTGTGCACACTCAAGATTCTTATGTTTATTTTGCAAAACATGGATTCAATCATGGAATAGATAGTCCAACAATTTGTCTTAGAGCCAAAGAAAACCAAATGTACTCAAATTTTTTCTCAATGAAATGGAATTTTAACATAGTCAAAATGCATGCACATTATAACCTGAGCATGTTATACATTGGAATTAACAAGACACAATGAGATCACATTATGGTTTGATCATGTTATAATATGACCGATCTATAAATCAAGTGTGTTACATTCAATATACATATCAAACATGTTTTCAACCACTATTTGGTCCCCATTTCCATGCACATGCCCAAAGTAAATTCCTTATTACATAATTTTTTGGTGATATCGCCTCTAAAAGCTTCCTAATACCTAGATTATGCACCATTTGGAATATAATAGTATTTTTGTCTCGGGTATCAAGAACCTTACGAAGGGGTTTTTGTATTTTATAACAAAGTTCCCTTACAGTTCCAAGTTTTCCTTCTTAAGTCAATTTTCTATTGTTTGCAAAGTACAAGCCTGGTTGTTTCCACATGGACTCTATATTTCAAGGTCATGAATTAAATTTCCTTCAAAATCCTTGTATGGGTCAAGATTCTAGATATTCTGGTTTGCTTATGGTACTATACTATATTTTTCAATCTCGTTGACTACATTATTTGCTAAGAATCTAACCACTTCTATTCTACTCACCCAAACAAGATGATTTGTGTTGAGGTTGACCTTACAAAAGATTTAAATGAGCATATTGATATCTAAGTGGGCTCTATGGACTTTTCCAAAAAGGTTACTTTATTTTAACTTTTCCAACACTTGTTTCATATGTCAAGCCCCTAACCACTACATATGATATTGTACCCTTCTAGCCTATTCTAAGCCATTTGAGAGACCAACATAGTAATAAAAGTAAAAATTACTTCTCTAAGTGATGGTTAGACTTTATGGTTAATAGGAAGGCTTTCATAAATCATTAAATTTGTCAACCCATAGCCTTATGTTCAACCTATGTCTTTTTTGTGTTTACCTAAAACATTTTTTCAGAGTTTCCACTTCAATTTTTTAAGGTCCAATCTTCACATAAGAATATCTAAATTGTTAATTTCTAATGTCCTGTTAGTGAGGTTGGGACTACAGAGACAATTTATCAACCCACACAAATCTTGCAAAGTCTACCACATGATGGATATGGGTCACTAAGGGGAGATAATGGGGCTAAATACCACACTCCATTCTCATTGACAAATTTAAGTCACTCTAATTTCCTCTTTTACCTAACACTTTTTCTTTACTTGACCCTAAGACAAAAGTTTAGGATGCTCAAGGGGAACTCAAAATGGATGATTTTCTTACATGAAATTCATCTCATGGAATGTTAGATGCCTCACAAATTCATCATGAAAATTATCTATGCATTCTATTTGTTAGATGATTCAAAATCTTTAAGTAATTTATTGTAAGAAGTTAAGATTACATGTTTTCTTTTATAAACCAGTTTAAGATGCATTGTTTTAGGTTTCACACATTTCTATATTCTACATAGTGAGGGAAGAGGTGGTACAAATATTTTCATATCCCTAATATTTACTCCCTTAATTGTTTCCATGTGGGTGGATCTTTCAAATTGATTCGTTTGGGTTATACTAGATACTAATGGCCTTTCTTTTAGCTATCTTCACATTTACACCTCTAATGATGGTATGAAAACAACATTATTATGTTATTGGTTGGTAGATAACCTACATTTAACCTTCTATATGGTTTGAAAAAAAATTAATATGTTTGAACATCTTGAGGATAAAGTCGGAGTGTTGCCCATATGTTGGTGTGGTGGGAAGAATGAAGCATGCTTTTATTTTAAAAATTATTAGGGCTTGTTAGACCCCTTATTTCGGTGGTGATCCTTTCATCTCTGGCCTTTGTTTATTTGGTCCAATTAGTGAGATGATTATGAAAAGGTTATCAAAAGGCTTGGTCATGTGATGATTTTTGAGTAAAATATGTTTTCCTTTGACACGTCAGACATTATACAGTCACCATCTAGAAAAATGTTGTAATTTCTTATCATAGCCCCATTATTTTCAGTTGACAGATGGGATGGGTCCCAATTAAAAGACTCAATAAATCAATTATATCTTAATACCTCAATGATGAATCATGAAGGGATGATCAAACTCATTCCCAAGGTGTGAAGCTAAGCTCCACATCCTCCGTATGTTGTCATCTTGATTGAGTTATAGAATAAATCCATCAGCCGCACCATTTCCTTTCTCCACCACTTTGGAAAACATGTGGCTTGGTTCACAGACAAACATAGTGTTATTTGACAAATGATTCCAAAGAGTATCAATTCTTCTCAAATATAGTTCCTTTGATTCCTATTTGCAATCCATGGTAGAAAAGCTTAAGCTTAAGCTCAAACTCAATGATAATTGTGTCAGGAGATGGGCTAAAATCAACACTTGGATATATTCACTCAATGTGGGAGAAAAAGCTTCTAAAGAATTTTTTAAATCCCTTAAAGCCAAGTAGGCTTGTGAGAAAATTATATCTTTACAAGTTTCCCACCATAGGCTTATCATTCTTCCTAAAATTACATCAACATTTGTGGAGCATTATATTCTTGTCTTCCAATCTCAAGAATTGATAAAGGAAAGAACTACTATCTAATAATGTCTTGATACTTTTCCTTGCAAAATTTTGCATGTGGCCAATATTCAATGTAATCTGCATCTCTCACTTGAGGAGATTCATGCAACATTACAATGCATGGCCAATGAAAAAGAACCCAAATTTGATGGGTTTCTTTGTGAATTATATAAAGCTATTTGGAATTTTTGGGTCTAGATCTTATGAAAGTCTACAAATAAACCTTAAATAACAATATATTAGGAGATATTATTAATAAAGATAATGTAAAATTCATGCATATGTTTTACAACCCTATGCTCATTTCCATTTGGAACTCAGTCACGTTGTTGAAAGTTTATTATAAACTCTCACTAATTATTTGGATCTTCGCATCAGTCACCTTCTTCCCTCTCCCATCATACCAAAGAAGACTAGATTTATCCAAAGGCATTAAATCATGGATAATCTCATTGATGTTTGGTAAGGCATAGAGTGGGTTTACACCTTGCAATAGAAATTTATTTATTTTTAAATAGATATTGAAAAAATGTATGATCACATTGAGTGGACTTTCATATTTGCGATGTTAAAATCTTTAGGATTCAATGAATTATTTATATGGGTTGTGCAAGTAATATTATCAACACTTTGAATTTCCTCGCTACTAATGGTCATACGCTTTATTTTTTTGGGCATTTACATCCATTTTCCAAGAATTTTCTATTTCTCGTGCTCTACTTTTCATTTCTCTAGAATCTCTTTGTTATCTTCTTTCTTAGAAATATGAACATGGGTGCATTAGAGGGATAGATCTCCTAGACTGGTCTACCCAACTTACCATTGGAAATTTTGTCGATGATTCTTTTGTTACTTTATATTGGCATTTTATGTTAACTGTCATGATATAATCTTAAGTGGTCTTAAACATTGGGTTACACATAGAGTATGTGGCCCATGTCGGATTAGTTAAACAAGTTGCTTAGAAGTGGATTACTAGTGGACAATGATTTAAATATTTGGGAATTCCTTTTTCCTTTGATAGAACCTCCTTTGACCTATGGTGATATGTGCTCAATATGGCATGAAAATTAAAGGTTTGTACTAAAATTCTTATAGTTGTACATATTTATTACTCTTCATGTTGGCTCCCTTCCAAGGTGTCATTTAACAAGTTGATAAAAACCCCTGTGTTAGGCAAGCCAGAGGTTTTCATAGAGTGGCATGGGAATTTTTTTGTTTTCCCTAGGAAAAAGGTGGTTTGGGTATAATTGATGTTTATAGGAAGACCATTGCCTTATGTGCTAAGTGGATGGTGAAATATATGGAAGGGAAGGAGTGGAAAAAAATTCTTATATATTCATTGCTTCAAGTGTGCCTTATGGTAGAACATGTTGGAAAAATATTGGGTTACATATCTTAATCATCTTTTGGCTCCTTTCAAGATTGAAGGCATGTTTATTGTCAAGAGTATTTGGAAAGCCTTTAAGATTGTCAAGCCCTTTCTTAAGTGGGTTGGTGATGGCTTTAGAATGGGGCTGTCTTTTAATGATCACGAGATATGACGGTTACCCATTGTGACTTGAAATAACATTCTTCTTCCTTATATGCCCAACATCAAAAGCTATCAAATTATACTACAAAGTGATCTTCAAAATTCAGAATATGGTCTCACAAAGGAATTGGATTCCTTGGCAAGAACTCAAGAAAACATTTTTCTTGAAAATTTTAGATCTCCCATCAGTGCTTAAAATTCAAGAGTTGATGCCAAATTTCATGCTTCACAAACTAAGTTTACAACCCCCAGTTGCTTGGTGGCGTGATTAGAGATGGAACATTGACACACCCTTTAATCACTACAACTCAAGGTTTCTTTACCATTTGTTGAGTCCTTTTTTATCCTCGCTTGGAAAGCTTAATGCATGTTTGAGATTAAACTCCTCTCTTACAATGTGGATTTTTGGCCTCGAAAGGGGTGGGAATTCCAATCTTGATCCTAATATGTGTCATGTTCTTTGGTGTTTTATATACCAAGGCCTTCTTATAGGAAAGAGACTCAAACACATTGGTGTCTCTAACCCCAAGTTTCATGTTTGTTCCCAACTTGAGTCTTTCAACCATATGTTTTGGTCTATGTCATTGTGCCTACTTTGTTTGGTCCTTGATTCACTCCCTGTTTCTATCCTTTCATCTGAAACTATTCACTTGGATATTAGTTTTATTGGTGATGACTCAAATTGGCCATGTCTTATACAACTTATTTATGAGTGTTTTATGCTGTAATTTATTTCAATTGTGGAAAGCTAGAAATATTGATATCTTTCTAAATGAATATATTTCTCAAAAAAAATCCACTAATAATAAAGTGGTTATATTTTATTGTGCATTTTCAAAATTCAGGCCCAAGCACAAAAGATCATGCTGGAATATTAGTATTTGTAGTGATTGCTTGACCACTGGGTGAGTGCTCCTTGCACCATGAGTTGGGTGCCTCCAATTTTGTTGAGATTGAGCCCATCGTTGGTTGTTAGGCACAAACGAGGTTATTAACATAACATATAATCTTCTTCTATCTGTGGTTGATTCTCCGCTTTACCTTCTCGGTGGGCAGGCTGCAGTCTCCACCTATTTGGGACAAGGTAGCTGCTAGTTTGTCAGTTTGGACACCTTTGGCTTATGGTGGAGTTATTGTGGTTGGATCTTTGCCACCAGCGTGGGGTATTATGGTTCCTTTTACTATTCAAGATAATGTGTAAAACCTCGACAGGTGGACCACCATTGATCTACCGATAAAGGAGCCTTCTAGCGAGGGATTCTTCCTTCCAAAGGATCATCCACCACCTCCCCCTAGTGTGGCTGTTTCATAAGCTTGATTCTCCCTTGGTTGTGTAATATGTAATATGTTTTTTTTTTTTTTGGTTTTCCTCTTTAACATTGCTTTGGTGTCATAGGTCCCTTTGACTTGTTTTTTATTTTACTTACTACTTATGGTTTTTGTTCAAATGTTGTGTGTTGTTCTACTGATTTTTTATTAATTTAATTTGATTTACACATTACTGCTAACTAATAAAACTTGAAAATTAGAACATTCAAAACAATTAGAGAGTGCAATAACATAACCCGAAAATTCAAAATAAATAAATACATAAATAGAAAATAAAAATCTAAATGCAATTATAAAGATCAAAATAAACTTTTAAATGAGTATATCCTAGAAAAGAAACATATTAAATTATAACGAATAGTGTATATTCTTTGGAGTCTTTATTTAGATGTATTATTACAATTTAATAATAGAGATTTGGACCTCTAACAATTTTTTTCCATTGAAAGAGAGAGGAATGTTAGTGTTTTTCGTTAGGCTGCAATGATGAGTTATGTTTGTCCCTTAATTAACGCACAATTCTTGATTCCAACTAATGTTTTTTTCCTTGAATTTCGTAAAAAGCATAACCCCTTGAGTTAGTGACGGATTTTGAAATGCAAGATTCCTCTCGTTGCTGTAGGTTGGTTAGTTTAAATGAAAGCACGGATTGATTGGTTAATCTATCCCCTTATTAAGTGAAATATTTTTATAAATCATCTTTAAATAAATTTATGGCTATAATCTGTGAATTTTCAGTATTTTAAGAGCATGATATTAGAAATTTTATATAATTTATTATATTAAGGAGAATGTTTTTTTTTTAAGTTATATCTTATGGTTTATTATTAAAGTGAATGATAACATAATTTTGGATTTTTTATATAAATAATTTGAATTATGCTATGAACTTGAAAAATGTTTATTGATAGAACTTCTTGGATTTTTTTGATTTTTTGGGGACATTTTGGATTTTATAATAAGTATATCGACCTGGGGGTGTCTTGTATATCTTCTCTAGAGTTTTCAATTCTTATCAATGGTTTTCCTTGGGGGTTCTTCTCAGTTGAATGATGCTCAAGGCAAGGGGACTCTCTCTCCTCGTACATATTCATCATTATGGCTGAAGCTTTGGGCATAATTTGTTATAGGGCTAGGGGCAATGGTCAAATAAAGGGATTGGTGGTCATTAGGAGCATCAACACTATTAAACATCAACAATTCATGGATTTTATGTTTCTGCATGGAGATGCTTTGGCGGTAGAAGCTAAACGTATTTAAAAACTTCTACAAGACTATGTTGAGGTGTCTGGCCAATACATCAACCTGCTCAAAATCTCTTTATTTTTTATCAATGTCCCTAAGACTAGACAACTCTATATTTTTGAAATTTTGGGATGTTAGATTTATTGGTTTCTTGCTAAATGCCTTGGGATACTTCTTTGTAAAGGGAGGATGGATAATAGTTATTGGAATTCTTTATTTGAATGGTTTTCAGCAAAAGATTGCAGGGTGGAATGGGGGCCTTATTAACCCATGCGAGGAAGGTCCAACTTCTAAAAATTTTGATCCAAAGTTTTTTGGACTAATTCATGTCCGTGTTCAAAATCCCAAGAAAACTCCAAAGATGTATTGATAAAATTCATATACGCTTTCTCTAGTTAGGATCGGAGGTTAGGAACAAGCTCTCGTTAGTGGCTTGGGATAGAGTTACTCTATCCAAAATATATGGGGGATTATGGCTAAGGAATTTGAAGGACATGAATAGATCCCCCATGGCTAAGGTGGGTTGGAGATTGATAAAAGGAAGATATTTTGTGGGCGAGAATTGTGTGGGCTAAATACTTGCCTAACAATAGGGAGAAAGATTCATTCCTCTCCATTAAAGATCACCTTACGGGGTTTATAGTTTGGAATGGTATTATCAAAAGCATATGCCTATTAAAGAAATGTATTAGATGGAATATTAGGGGTGGGGAAAATGCTTGTTTCTACAATGATGCTTGGATTTATGGGGTTCCTATTGTCTATATTGAACCATGGAGAGTACTAAGATCCTACTTCCAGGAGGTTATTGGAGAAAGAGTTATATGGACTATTGTGATAAAATATACGAGGGTTAGACTTGGAAGAGGCTCCAACTAAACACCTCTAACTCAGACCCCTTGAGGGATCTCAAAACTTTGAATCATGTTTTGAAGAGCATTCACATTTTTATTTCCCAAAGAAAGATGAACTTGTTTAGTCAAATACAGGTGATGGGGAATATAGTGTGAAGACAAGGTACTTGATGGATATAAATCCTAATGTTAACACCCTAATTATATTTCCTAATGAAAAAGATGTGAGTATTGCTAACAAGTAGACTATTCCAATCTAATTAACTTCCAACATTAATTATGCATAGCTAGAATAATGCATTCCAATTTGAAATGAACTACGTAAATGATAAACAATAAGTTTCTAAAAATACAAGAGGGGAGAGAAACTTATCTTGTTTAGGAATATTTTGGAATAATATGAGTTCAATAGGAAGTGGAACACACAAAACTATAAGTATGGGTTATGTACAAAAGTATACGGAGCTAGAAAACTCGCAGGTGCAGGACTACACAAGATCTATATGGTCAAAGACAAGAAATATATGGTCTTGGACTAAAAGGTAGTGGAACTCTGCAAACTTTTGGGTGCTTTACTTGTTTGGTAATGGTGTTCTTTATTTTTTATTAGATTAGGTAAGAAATTTGGATTTTGGCTCGAAAGTTCCTTACAAGAGATTACATCGTCAGAAGGAGTAGAAAATAAAAACATGGATAGAAGCACAAAAAAGGTTAAAAAAGCTTAACCCAACCAACAACTCCAAATGAGAATAATACAACAACCTAAACCCCAAAAAGTGACTAGCCAAAGCAAACAGAAATAGAGAGAACCCCCTAGAAGAATAAAAATCCCTCCAATAGTCTGACCAATGTTCAGGAATCTTTCAACTGCCCCTGCTTAAGCTTGTCCTTCGACCATTTTTTTGAGCCCATATCATGGTCATCATGACCCTTTTCTTTATCATCTTGGTTTTCCAGTGGGAGAATACCAATCTCCATTGGCTACTCCTTGTCTACACTAGTAAGGCACAACCTTAGCCTACGGTTCTTCCTACACTTTTCTAGATTTTTTATCGTGCCCTGCAATGTCATCACCACTTTATTTAAGCCCGTGATCTCATCTTTGAGAGTGTTATGGAGATTGAAAATACACTTGTAGGCCTCAATGTAATTGTGCTCTCTTTGCTTCACTCTTCTTCACATAAATTCAAGAGACTTATAATGATCTATAACAAAGTACAAAATCTAACATGTAGAATCCTTCATCAGAGCATTAACAAACCAAAGGAGAAACACACACACACACACACACACACACACACACATGTGTGTGTGTGTGTGTGTGTGTGTGTGTGTGTGTTGAGGATGGAACACGTAGGGAGGTCAGACTCCTAATTGTTACAATAATCCCATTGTTGCATGGTATATCCTTGATACAAAATTATGCCTCATGTAGTTATCTTAGGTTCTGGTGTAAGTTTGTAAAGCTAACCAACTTTGTAGGGGATTCCCTTGTGTCTTCTGAAACTAAGATAGTGATATAATTACATAATATAGAGTGTACCTGGCATCACAATAGTGAGATGTGGTGTGACTCAACTATGTGACATGACACTTCTGTTGATAAAAACACTTGTGTAATTCTTGGAGTGACTTTGATTTTGCTTATGACATGACTCTATGATATTTACATGCTTTTAGATTCGCGAAGAAAAAATACTTGACTTGATTGAGTGCTTCAAACATATGGTAGGGACGTTTATAGATTATGTACAATTAATTTGAGAAAATATAGAAAACCTTTGAGTGTTTTTGGAATGATGTTTGTAATAAGATCTTGTAAGAATGCAAGTTTTATTAGAAAATGATAATGACTTGTTTATATAGTCTTTTGTAGGTGAGATATTATGATAAGGCTCAACCTAAGAAGATGAAATAACCCAAATAATTATTTAGAATAAAAAGGAGTCTAAATGATTGAGAATATGTGGGACTATACATGTTGGCCAAGATTGGACACCACATCTTGACCCTTCTTTATGGTTTTGGAAAAGAGAGAAAAAATCCTAAATTGATTGTTAGGTAATGAATATGAGATATTTTATGCCTCTTTTATTAAATAATATTTCTATATTTATAAACAGAGGATGATGTAAAGATAAAAAAAGATTTAGGATTTGTATAGAGATGATGAGATTGGATTCTGAATGTGAACATTTGTCTTAGCAAGGATACAAGGTCAAGTTTGACATTGAACAAGGAAAATTCATCAAATTTTAATGTCTACATCTCCCCCCAAGTGTGTGATTGAAAATTACATGCTAAAAGAAAAAGCATACTTGAGTCTGTACACACACTTTGCCTTCACTCGAAGGTACTTCATCATTAGTGTTGGCATGCTCCATGATGAAACATATAACACATAATGTAGTCAATGTATATGATAGAAATAGAACTTTAACTCAAAATACAAATAATGCATTGTAAATTTAAACATTGAAAAATATAGGAAAAACGTGGAGAGGGTACACTTTTTTATTTTGCAGAGGGAGTGATTAACTAAAATTAAATAATAAAAGGTAGTATGGGGATAGTTAATCTAATATTTGAGGACATAAACACTGTAAATAAATGTGTTAAAGCAATATGAAGTACTTATATAATTTAAATAATGGAAATGAAACCCTAATATGCAAGAAGAAGGTAAGGAATGAACTTAGCTGATAACATATGACTATTGCAGAATGTTGCAGGTTTGACTGGAAATTATGGGAACAAGAACGAATGTGCAGAGGTCCCAAAAAGATCGGATCTTGGAGATCTGGAGGGAGTGAAGAACCTAGGAAGACACTTGGGCATCCACAGGTGCTCCAGTATACAGAATTGGTACCCTGGTCTCTGAAAAAACTCAGAAGTCGGTCTTCATGGGGTCGGAAGATAATCTATAACCTTTGTTGGCTGTTTGAATTTCATGAACTGTATTGAATGTACCAAATAATGCAAGATGATATTGAAGACCTGTAAAAGAAAAAAAGAGGTATGAAACCCTAAAAATAATAAATGCAAATGAATTGGTCAGACTGGCCATAGCTACCACAACAATGGGCTTACTAACTGAGCGTTGCACTACATTTTGGACCCAAATTTAGTTTTGGTGAGTGTGTGCATGTCATGCCCTAGGTGCTCTTGTGTGAGTTGCACTTTGTGAAGTAGCGAGAAATAACTATGTGTAGAAAATGTAATAGAATATGTGCATGGAATAGAATAGAATCCCTCCCCCTATGAAGTGCAATGCAGATTTCTTAGTCTTGTGCCTTGATGATGGAGTTCTGTGGATGCAAGTGATCTCCAATGCAATAGATGGATGAAAATCTAGATGGAGTGATAGTAGTAAGTGATGCTAGGTCCCTCAATATAGTCTCATAACTTTATATTTCTAGGGTTCTCTTGGTCCAATTCCATAATTAATCCTAAAAATGGTGACCACAAGAAAGATAAAGATGTCAAACGGCTATAAAGAACCCAAAAAGAGGTGGGAAAGCTCTAGAAGGATTGGGGTGCCCATGGTGGGACCAAGGCATCCATGGGCACCCCAGTACTAATATGGGCACCACAATTGAGGTTAAAATAATGTGGGATGAAAAAATATGAATGGTCATATGGGTGCAAGAGGTTCACAATGATGAAATAAAATAAAATAAATTTATGGCTATAAGTTATTAATCATCTTTAAATAAATTTATGGCTATAATTTGTGAATATTTAGTATTTTAAGAGTGTGATATTAGAAATTTTATATAATGTATTATATTAAGGAGATTTTATTTTTTTTTAATTTATATCTTATGGTTTATTATTAAAGTGAATAATAACATAATTTTGAATTTGTTATATAAATAATTTGAATTATGCTATGAACCTGAAAAATGTTTATTGAGAGAACTTCTTGGATTTCATTTTATTTTTTGGGGACACTTTGGATTTTGTAAGAAGTACATCGACTTGGTGTTGTCTTGTATATCTTCTCTAAAGTTTTCAATTCTTATCAATGGTTCTCCTTGGGGGTCCTTCTCAGTTGAATGATGCTTAAGGCAAGGGGATTCTCTCTCCTCATACATATTCATCATTATGGTTGAAGCTTTGGGCATAATTTGTTATAGAGGTAGGGGCAATGTTGTTCAGATAAAGGGTTTGGTGGTGGTTAGGAGTATCAACACTATTAAACATTAAAAATTCATGGATGCTATGTTTGTGCTTGGAGATGCTTTAGCGGTAGAAGCTCAATGTATTTAAAAATGTCTACAAGACTATGTTGAGGTGTCTAGCCAATACATCAACCTACTCAAAATCTCTTTTATTTTTTATCAATGTCCCTAAGACTAGATAACTCCGTATTTTTGAAATTTTGGGATGTTAGATTCAATTGTTTCCTATTAAATACCTTGGGATGTTTCTTTCTAAAGGTAGGATGGATAATAGTTGTTGGAATTCTTTATTTGAAAGGTTTTCAACAAAATATTGTAGGGTGGAATGGGGCCTTATTAACCCCTGTGAGGAACGTCCAACTTCTAAAAAGTTTGATCCAAATTTTTCTGGACTAATTCATGTCCATGTTGAAATTCCCAGGAAAGCTCCAAAGATGTATTGATAAAATTCATTAACATTTTCTTTGGTTAGGATCGGAGGTTAGGAACAAGCTCCTGTTAGTGTCTTAGGATAGAGTGAATCTATCCAAAATATATGGGGGATTATGGCTAAGGAATTTGAAGGACATGAATATATCCCTCATGGCTAAGGTGGGGTGGAGATTGATAAAAAGAAGATATTTTGTGGGCGATAATTGTGTGGGCAAAATATTTGCCTAACAATAGGGAGAAAGAGTCATTCCTCTCCATTAAAGATCACCTTACGGGGTTTACAGTTTGGAATGGTGTTGTCAAAAGTATATGCCTATTAAAGAAATGTATTAGATGGAATATTAGGGGTGGGTAAAATGCTTGTTTCTACAATGATGCTTGGATTTATGGGGTTCCTATTGTCTATATTGAACCACGGAGAGTACTAATATCCTACTTTAAGGAGGTTATTGGAGAAAGAGTTATATGGACTATTGGCATAAAATATATGAGGGTTAGACTTGGAAGAGGCTCCAATTAAACACCTCTAACTCAAACACCTTGAGGGATCTCAAAACTTTGAATCATGTTTTGAAGAGCATTCACATTTTTTGTTTCCAAGGAAAGATGAACTCGTTTAGTCAAATATTGGCGATGGGGAATATAGTCTGAGGACAAGGTACTTGATGGAGATGAATCCCAATGTTAACATCCTGATTATCTTTCCAAATGTAAACGATGTGAATATTTATAACAAGTAGACTATTCCGATCTAATTAACTTCCAACATCAATTATGAATAGCCAGAATAATGCATTCCAATTTAAAATGAACTAAGTAAATGATAAATGATAAGTTTCTCAAAATATAAGAGGGGAGAGAAACTTATCTTGTTTAGGAATACTTTGGAATAATATGAGTTCACTAGGAAGTGGAACACATGAAACTATAAATATGGGTTATGTACAAAATAATAGGGAGCTAGAGAACTTATAGGTGCATGACTATACAAGATCTGTATGGTCCAAGACAAGTAATATATGGTCTTGGACTAAAAGGTAGTAGAACTCTACAATTTTTTTGGTGCTTTACTTGTCTGGTAATGGTGTTCTTTATTTTTTATTAGATTAGGCAAGAATTTTGGATTTTGGATCTAAAGGTCCTTACAAGAGATTACATCATGAGAAGGAGAAAAAATCAAAACATAGATAAGAGCACAAAAAAGGTTAAACAAGCTTCACCTAGCAAACACCTCAAAATGAGAATAATACAAAAACCTAAACCCTAGAAAATAACTAGCCAAAACCAACAGAAATAGAGAGAACCCCTAGAAGATAAAAAATCCCTCGAACACTCTGCCCAAAGTTAAGGAATCTTCCTACTGCCCCTTATTAAGTTTGGCCTTCGACCATTTTTTTGAGCCCGTATCATGGTCATCATGACCCTCTTCTTTATCATCCTAGTTGGCTAGTGGGAGATTACCAATCTGCATTGGCTACTCCTTATCTGCACTAGTAAGTTGCGGCCTTAGCCTACGGTTCTTCCTACCCTTCTCTAGATTTTCTATCCTGCCCTGCAATTGTAGATTCAGCAACAGGGGCAGAAGCCTGATTAAATTTTATTAATCACAATCAACCAAAAAATATAGAGAATGGGCTACAATATTTATAGATATTGCGCAACCAAATAGATACAGAAGATTAAGTTGCACAGGGGCAACCAAATTCCAAAATACACAAGCTTCCAATAACATTTGGGAAGCAACAATTAAATAATAACAAATATATTGTTCAAAGCAATATAACAGCTCCCAAAATAATCAAATACAAACAAAAGGATGGTTATAATTAAATATAACCATAAAAGAATAATTAATAAATTTATTAATTATGGAATGCATAATTAAATAGGATCATAATATTTTATCCTAACATTCCCCCCCTTAATTGTGCATTGTCTAAAGAGATGAGGAGAGGAACTCTCTGAACAACTCGAACTTGTCACGTGCAAGTGACCTTGTGAAAATATATGTTCGTTGTTCAAGAGTTAGACAAAATTGAAGCTGGATGTTGTGCTTCAACACATGTTCGCGTATGAAATGAACTTAAACCTCAATGTGCTTTGTTCTCTCATAAAAAACTGGATTGCAAACAAGTTTGAGTACACCTTCATTGTCTACATACATGGTAGTAGGTTTGTCCTGTGGTATTCCAAGTCCTTCCATATGTGACGTAGCAAATTGCTTCACAGACAGCTTCTCCTGCAAAACGATACTCGGCTTCTGTGGAAGAGCAAGAAACAAAGTGTTGTTTCATACTTCCCCATTATATTGGTCCAGATCCCATAAAGAATAAAGATCTAGAATTATATTTTCTATCATTAATGTTACTTGCATGATCTGAATCCGAATATCCAGTCAAGAAGAATTTTTCATTCTTCTTGTATTCTAGACCAAGATCCACTGATCCTTTGAGATATCTCAAAATGTGGTTTGCTGCTTTCCAATGACAAACTTTGGGTTCCTGTATGAACTTGGATAGATAACTCACTGCAAAGCTGATATCTGGTCTAGTGTCGGTAAGGTAAATGAAACTCTCGATTAGCTGCCAATAGAGAGTGGCACTTACCTCAAGAGATGGATCTGAATGAGATAACTGCAATTTGTTCTCCATGGGTGTAGCAATTGGTATACAATCCATCATCCTAAACTTCTCGAGCGTAGTATTGGTATGTTTCATCTGAGAAACAAAAATATGATTCTCTTTCTGCCACACTTCCAATCCAAGACAATAGTGCATCAGCCCGAGATCGGTCATGTCGAACGATCGATTAAGATCTTTCTTCATTGCATTGATCATCCTCACTGAACTGCCAGTGATGACTAGATCGTCAACATAGACAACAATAATCACCATCTTCCCCCCTTTCTTTTTGAGGTAGAGATTGGGATCATATGGATTTCTAACAAATCCATGTTGTACGAGATGCTCATCAATCTTGATGTACCATGCCCGGGGTGCTTATTTTAGACCATACAGAGATTTCCTAAGTCTGCATACCTTTTCTTCTTGACCAGGTACAACATATCCCTCAGGTTGAGTCATGTAGACTTCTTCTTGTAAATCTCCATTTAGGAAGGCACTTTTTACATCCATTTGGTGAACTTTCCATCCAAACAAAGTAGCTAGAGCAAAGATCATCCTAATCGTTTTGATCTTAGTTGTGGGAGAAAATGTCTCCTCATAGTCAATGCCTTCTTTTTGTGTGTACCCCTTTTCTACAAGTCTTTCTTTGTACTTGTCCACTATCCCATCTGCTTTGTACTTAGTTTTGAATATCCATCTGCATCCAATGGGTTTCTTCCCTGGTGGAAGATCGACAAGCTGCTAAGTGTTATTCTTTATCACTGATTGATATTCAAAACCACGACATCTTTCCAAGCTTTTGACTATAGAGCTTCTTGGACTGTAGAGGGCTCATCTGATTCAATGACTCTACTCATCAAAGCAAAGTTAACTTCTTCTCTTGCTTTATTGCGAGTCCGTGGTCCAGGGGTGGATGTATCCGATGGAGCATCCATTCTTGCATCTCATAATGTACTTGTACACCATTTAGGCATATATTGAACTATTCCCATAGGTTGTGGTTCTATCTGATCAACACCATCATCCCCATCATCACTTTCATCTTCTGAGGGAACATCAGCTTCAAATTTTACAATAGGTGAAAAATCTACATCTTGTGAGTCCAGAGGAGTCTTTGCTTCCTTCTTCTCAAAAAACTCAACATCTCTACTAGTGTAGACTTTTCTGGTCTTAGGATCCATCAATCTATACCCAAGAGTCTCTTCACTATACCCAATGAAGATGATTTTTTTGTGACTTCATGTCCAATTTCTTTTTGTTCTGTTTGGGTATGTGCATGCTTTCTTTACACCCGAATACTCTGAGGTGTGCAATGGATGGTTTCCTTTTCTACCATGTTTCATGTGGTGTTATTCCATCAAGAGCGGTTTTGGGCGCTCTGTTCAATAAATACACTGCTATTTTTACTTCTTCTGCCCAGAATGTATTTGCGAGTCTAGAATCATCGATCATGCATCGCACCATTTCCATGATAGTATGATTTATTCTCTCAACAACACCATTTTTCTGTGGTGTGTGTGGAGGAGGCATTTGTTGATGAATCTCGCGAGTTTGTAGGTAGTCTCTGAACTCATCATTGGTGAATTCCCCCCCTTGATCTGAGCAGAGAGTTCTGATGTGACGACCAGTTTCTTTCTCAACTACAACTTTGAACTTTTTGAAGGTTTCAAATGCTTCACTTTTCTTGCAAAGACAAAAAATCCACATTTTCCTTGAATAGTTGTCAACACAAAGCATGAATTACTAGAACCCAGAATGACTTGGCTACATCGGACCACAAAGATCGGTATGAACTAGGTCAAGTTTACCATGAGCTCGAAATGTACTCTTTTGGAACAAAGCTCTGTGTTGTTTTCCTTGCTAGGCAGTGAGGACACTTGTGTGTATCCTTCTGAAGAGAAGGTAGCCCATGTACCATATTACACAAGCAAAGTGTTTCAAGATATTTGAAACTAACATGACCAAATCTCTGATGCCACAACTGCGTTGAGGTGGAATTTTTAGCCACAAGTGCTTGATCATCTCTATGAAAAAAATCAAGTTAGAACCTGCATCCCACATTGGAGGCTTTTGCAATTATTTTTGACCCTCTTGATTTATTTCGAATTAAGCACGTTTTCTTGCCGGATTGACTATCAAAGTCAATTTTCAGGTTGTGATCTAGGAGTTGACTGACTAAAATTATATTCTTTATCAACCCAGGGACATATAGGACATTTGATAGTCTGCATTTGCGTGAACCAAGGGGTAGAGAAATGTTTCCAATCCCCTGAACTGTATATGAAGAATCATCTCCCAACGAAACATGATTTTTCGATGGTGTGTCCCTCATTGAAATAAACTAGTCTCTATGGCCAGTCATGTGTCGAGTGGCTCCTGAATCAACATACCAGACATCACTAGATGACATGGATGGTTCACTTGATCGAGAAGTGAACAAGAAGTCTTCATTGTCAGACTGTTCTTGTTGCTCAGCAATATTACCTTGCTGGTGGGGTCTTCTTTTCCAGTTCCCCTTTTTCTACCCGTGATAGTTGTTAGAATGTCCCTTGTAAGATTGTTTTTGTTGTGGTCCAGAGTTGCTTGATGAACCTTTCTTGTAAGTGTTATACCAACAATCTTTTAAGTCATGTCCTCTTTTGCAGATAGGACATTGCTTCTTCTGTTGATTGTCCCCGGTGAAACTGATTTCTGATGTTGGGACTTCTTATACGAATTAGGTTTTCATTTACCTTTTCCTTTCCATGTTTGATGTGAAGACAGTGCTTTCTCCTCTTCATCATCCTTATTGTGCATTGATTCCTCTTGTTGCAGTAGGTTTACCAGTTTGTCAAAACCAACTGTCGTATCTGTCATGTTTAGTGTTGTTATTAAAATGTGGTAAGAAGAGGGGAGTGCTCTCAGAACAATGGGAATGAGAGCATAATTTGTGACTGGTTCTCCCAGGGCTAAAAGTGAAGCCCTCAATTCTACAATCCTTCTTAAGAAAGCTTCAATTTTCTCATTCTACTTGAATTTCAGTGTATGTAACTGACTCTGCAAATTTAGTATGATAATCTAGTTCTTGGCCTCGTGTACTATGCTCAATTTATCCCACGCTTCTTTTGTTGTTTCGGCATCTCGAATGTGAGGTTGCACATCCTCGGACACTCCAAACAAGATGATGAGTTTGGCCTTCTGATCTGCTTTATCAAAAACTACCATTGTTGTGTTATATTAGTGGCTGATCTGGTCAGAGTACCATTCACAACAGACCAGATCTCTTCAAAATCAAGTTGTGTCTTTATTTTTGTCTTCCATGCAACAAGTTGGCTTCCCTGGTCTCTGAAAAAACTCAGAAGTCGGTCTTCATGGGGTCGGAAGATAATCTATAACCTTTGTTGGCTGTTTGAATTTCATGAACTGTATTGAATGTACCAAATAATGCAAGATGATATTGAAGACCTGTAAAAGAAAAAAAGAGGTATGAAACCCTAAAAATAATAAATGCAAATGAATTGGTCAGACTGGCCATAGCTACCACAACAATGGGCTTACTAACTGAGCGTTGCACTACATTTTGGACCCAAATTTAGTTTTGGTGAGTGTGTGCATGTCATGCCCTAGGTGCTCTTGTGTGAGTTGCACTTTGTGAAGTAGCGAGAAATAACTATGTGTAGAAAATGTAATAGAATATGTGCATGGAATAGAATAGAATCCCTCCCCCTATGAAGTGCAATGCAGATTTCTTAGCCTTGTGCCTTGATGATGGAGTTATGTGGATGCAAGTGATCTCCAATGCAATAGATGGATGAAAATCTAGATGGAGTGATAGTAGTAAGTGATGCTAGGTCCCTCAATATAGTCTCATAACTTTATATTTCTAGGGTTCTCTTGGTCCAATTCCATAATTAATCCTAAAAATGGTGACCACAAGAAAGATAAAGATGTCAAACGGCTATAAAAGAACCAAAAGAGGTGGGAAGCTCTAGAAGGATTGGGGTGCCCATGGTGGGACCAAGGCATCCATGGGCACCCCAGTACTAATATGGGCACCACAATTGAGGTTAAAATAATGTGGGATGAAAAAATATGAATGGTCATATGGGTGCAAGAGGTTCACAATGATGAAATAAAATAAAATAAATTTATGGCTATAAATTATTAATCATCTTTAAATAAATTTATGGCTATAATTTGTGAATTTTTAGTATTTTAAGAGTGTGATATTAGAAATTTTATATAATGTATTATATTAAGGAGATTTTTTTTTTTTTAATTTATATCTTATGGTTTATTATTAAAGTGAATAATAACATAATTTTGAATTTGTTATATAAATAATTTGAATTATGCTATGAACTTGAAAAATGTTTATTGAGAGAACTTCTTGGATTTCATTTTATTTTTTGGGGACACTTTGGATTTTGTAAGAAGTACATCGACTTGGTGTTGTCTTGTATATCTTCTCTAAAGTTTTCAATTCTTATCAATGGTTCTCCTTGGGGGTCCTTCTCAGTTGAATGATGCTTAAGGCAAGGGGATTCTCTCTCCTCATACATATTCATCATTATGGTTGAAGCTTTGGGCATAATTTGTTATAGAGGTAGGGGCAATGTTCAGATAAAGGGTTTGGTGGTGGTTAGGAGTATCAACACTATTAAACATAAAAAATTCATGGATGCTATGTTTGTGCTTGGAGATGCTTTAGCGGTAGAAGCTCAATGTATTTAAAAATGTCTACAAGACTATGTTGAGGTGTCTAGCCAATACATCAACCTACTCAAAATCTCTTTATTTTTTATCAATATCCCTAAGACTAGATAACTCCGTATTTTTGAAATTTTGGGATGTTAGATTCAATTGTTTCCTATTAAATACCTTGGGATGTTTCTTTCTAAAGGTAGGATGGATAATAGTTGTTGGAATTCTTTATTTGAAAGGTTTTCAACAAAATATTGTAGGGTGGAATGGGGCCTTATTAACCCCTGTGAGGAAGGTCCAACTTCTAAAAAGTTTGATCCAAATTTTTCTGGACTAATTCATGTCCATGTTGAAATTCCCAGGAAAGCTCCAAATATGTATTGATAAAATTCATTAACATTTTCTTTGGTTAGGATCGGAGGTTAGGAACAAGCTCCTGTTAGTGTCTTAGGATAGAGTGAATCTATCCAAAATATATGGGGGATTATGGCTAAGGAATTTGAAGGACATGAACATATCCCTCATGGCTAAGGTGGGGTGGAGATTGATAAAAAGAAGATATTTTGTGGGCGATAATTGTGTGGGAAAAACATTTTCCTAACAATAGGGAGAAAGAGTCATTCCTCTCCATTAAAGATCACCTTACGGGGTTTACAGTTTGGAATGGTGTTGTCAAAAGTATATGCCTATTAAATAAATGTATTAGATGGAATATTAGGGGTGGGTAAAATGCTTGTTTCTACAATGATGCTTGGATTTATGGGGTTCCTATTGTCTATATTGAACCATGGAGAGTACTAATATCCTACTTTAAGGAGGTTATTGGAGAAAGAGTTATATGGACTATTGGGATAAAATATATGAGGGTTAGACTTGGAAGAGGCTCCAATTAAACACCTCTAACTCAAACACCTTGAGGGATCTCAAAACTTTGAATCATGTTTTGAAGAGCATTCACATTTTTTGTTTCCAAGGAAAGATGAGCTTGTTTAGTCAAATATTGGCGATGGGGAATATAGTGTGAGGACAAGGTACTTGATGGAGATGAATCCCAATGTTAACATCCTGATTATCTTTCCTAATGTAAACGATGTGAATATTTATAACAAGTAGACTATTATGATCTAATTAACTTCCAACATCAATTATGAATAGCCAGAATAATGCATTCCAATTTAAAATGAACTAAGTAAATGATAAATGATAAGTTTCTCAAAATATAAGAGGGGAGAGAAACTTATCTTGTTTAGGAATACTTTGGAATAATATGAGTTCACTAGGAAGTGGAACACATGAAACTATAAATATGGGTTATGTACAAAATAATAGGGAGCTAGAGAACTTATAGGTGCATGACTATACAAGATCTGTATGGTCCAAGACAAGTAATATATGGTCTTGGACTAAAAGGTAGTGGAACTCTACAAATTTTTCGGTGCTTTACTTTTCTGGTAATGGTGTTCTTTATTTTTTATTAGATTAGGCAAGAATTTTGGATTTTGGATCTAAAGGTCCTTACAAGAGATTACATCATGAGAAGGAGAAAAAATCAAAACATAGATAAGAGCACAAAAAAGGTTAAACAAGCTTCACCTAGCAAACACCTCAAAATGAGAATAATACAAAAACCTAAACCCTAGAAAATAACTAGCCAAAACCAACAGAAATAGAGAGAACCCCTAGAAGATAAAAAATCCCTCGAACACTCTGCCCAAAGTTAAGGAATCTTCCAACTAGCCCCTTATTAAGTTTGGCCTTCGACCATTTTTTTGAGCCCGTATCATGGTCATCATGACCCTCTTCTTTATCATCCTAGTTGGCTAGTGGGAGATTACCAATCTGCATTGGCTACTCCTTATCTGCACTAGTAAGTTGCGGCCTTAGCCTACGGTTCTTCCTACCCTTCTCTAGATTTTCTATCCTGCCCTGCAATTGTAGATTTCAACAACAGGGCAAGAAGCCTGATTAAATTTTATTAATCTTGATCAACCAAAAAATACAGAGAATGGGCTGCAATAGTTTTATAGATATTGCACAACCAAATACATACCGAAGATTAATTTACATAGATGCAACCAAATTTAAAAATACACAAGCTTCCAATAACATCCAGGAAGAAACAATTAAATAATAACAAATATATTGTTCAAAGCAATATAAAAGCTCCCGAAATAATCAAATACAAACAAAGGGATGGTTATAATTAAATATAGCCATAAAACAATAATTAATAAATTTATTAATTATGGAATGCATAATTAAATAGGATAATAATTATGTTATCCTAACATTCCCCCCCTTTAATTGTGCATTATTTGAATAGATGAGGAGAGGAACTCTCTGAACAAACTCAAACTTGTCATGTGCAAGTGACCTTCGAGAAAATATTTGTCTCATTGTTTAACAATTGGACAAAATTGAAGTTGGATGTTGTGCTTCAACACATGATCGCCGTATGAAATGAACTTGAACCTCAATGTGCTTTGGTCTCTCGTGAAACACTAGATTGTGAACAAGTTTGAGAACACCTTCATTGTCAACATACATGGTGGCCGGTTTTTCTTGTGGTATTCCAAGTCCTTCTAGTATGCGACATAGCCAAATCACTTCACAGACAACTCCTCCTACAGAATGATACTCAGCTTCTATGCAAGAGTGAGAAACGAAGTGTTGTTTCATTACTTCCCCATGATATTGGTCTAGATCCCATAAAGAATACAAAATCGAGAAGTGGATTTTATATCATCAATGTTACCTGCATGATCTGAATCTGAATATATAGTTAAGAAGAAGTTTTCGTTCTTCTTGTATTTTAGACCAAGATCCACTGATCCTTTGAGATATCTCAAAATGTACTTTTCTGCTTTCCAATGACAAACTTTGGGTTCCTGCATGCACCTAGATAGATAGCTCACTACAAAGCTAATATTTGGTCTAGTCTAGGTCAAGATAAATGAGACTCCCGATCAGCTGCCGATAGAGAGTGGCACTTACCTCAGGAGATGGATCTGAATGAGATAACTGCAATCTGTTCTCCATGGGTGTAGTAATTAGTATACAATCCATCATCCTAAACTTCTTGCTCGTAGTCTAGGTATATTTCATCTGAGAAATAAAAATATGATTTTCTTTCTACCACACTTCCAATCCAAGACAATAGTGCATCAGCCCGAGATCGGTCATGTCGAATGATCGATTAAGATCTTTCTTTGTTGCATCGATCATCCTCACTGAACTGCCAGTGATGACTAGATCATTGACATAGAAAACAACAATCACCATCTTCCCCCCTTACATTTTGAGGTAGAGATTGGGATCATATGGATTTCTAACAAATCTATGTTGTACGAGATGCTCATCAATATTGATGTACCATGCCCCCGGGGTGCCTGTTTTAGACCATATAGAGATTTCTTGAGTCTGCATACCTTTGCTTCTTGAACAGGTACAACATATCCCTCAGGTTGAGTCATGTAGAATTCTTCTTGTAAATATCCATTTAGGAAGGCACTTTTTATGTCCATTTGGTGAACTTTCCATCCAAACTGAGCAGGTAGAGCAAAGATCATCCTGATTGTTTTGATCTTAGCTAAGGGAGCAAATGTCTCCTCATAGTCAATGCCTTCTTTTTGTGTGTACCCCATTTGTCTACAAGTCTTGCTTTGTACTTGTCCACTATCCCATTTACTTTGTACTTAGTTTTGAATATCCATCTGCATCCAATGGGTTTCTTCCCTGGTGGAAGATCGACAAGCTGCCAAGTGTTATTCTTTATCACTGATTGATATTCAGAATCCATGGCATATTTCCAAGATTTTGACTATAGGGGCTTCTTGGATTGTAGAGGGCTCATCTGATTCAATAACTCTACTCATCAAAGCAAAGTTAAATTCTTCTCCTTGCTTTTCTGCAATTTTGTGGTCCAGGGGTGGATGTATCCGAGTGGAGAATCCAATCTTGCATCTTGTAATGTACTTGTACACCATTTAGGCATATTTTGAAACTGTTCCCATGGGTTATGGTTCTATCTTATCAACAACCATCATCCCCCATCATCACTTTCATCTTCTGAGGGAACATCAGCTTCAAATTTTACAATAGGTGAAAAATCTACATCTTGTGAGTCCAGAGGAGTCTTTGCTTCCTTCTTCTCAAAAAACTCAACATCTCTACTAGTGTAGACTTTTCTGGTCTTAGGATCCATCAATCTATACCCAAGAGTCTCTTCACTATACCCAATGAAGATGATTTTTTGTGACTTCATGTCCAATTTCTTTTTGTTCTGTTTGGGTATGTGCATGCTTGCTTTACACTCGAATACTCTGAGGTGTGCAATGGATGGTTTCCTTTTCTACCATGTTTCATGTGGTGTTATTCCATCAAGAGCGGTTTTGGGCGCTCTGTTCAACAAATACACTGCTATTTTTACTTCTTCTGCCCAGAATGTCTTTGCAAGTCTAGAATCATCGATCATGCATCGCACCATTTCCATGATAGTATGATTTATTCTCTCAACAACACCATTTTTCTGTGGTGTGTGTGGAGGAGGCATTTGTCGATGAATCTCGTGAGTTTGTAGGTAGTCTCTGAACTCATCATTGGTGAATTCCCCCCCTTGATCTGAGCAGAGAGTTCTGATGTGACGACCAGTTTCTTTCTCAACTACAACTTTGAACTTTTTGAAGGTTTCAAATGCTTCACTTTTCTTGCAAAGACAAAAAATCCACATTTTCCTTGAATAGTTCGTCAACACAAAGCATGAAGTACTAGAACCCAGAATGACTTGGCTGCATCGGACCACAAAGATCGGTATGAACTAGGTCAAGTTTACCATGAGCTTGAAATGTACTCTTTTGGAACAAAGCTCTGTGTTGTTTTCCTGCTAGGCAGTGAGGACACTTGTGTGTATCCTTCTGAAGAGAAGGTAGCCCATGTACCATATTACACAAGCAAAGTGTTTCAAGATATTTGAAACTAACATGACCAAATCTCCGATGCCACAACTACGTTGAGGTGGAATTTTTAGCCACAAGTGCTTGATCATCTCTATGAACAAAATCAAGTTGGAACATGCATCCCACATTGGAGGCTTTTGCAATTATTTTTGAGCCTCTTGATTTATCTCGAATCAAACATGTTTTCTTGTCGGATTGACTATCAAAGTCAATTTTCAAGTTGTGATCTAGGAGTTGACTAACTAAAAGAAGATTCTTTGTCAACCCAGGGACATATAGGACATTTGATAGTCTACATTTGCGTGAACCAAGGGGTAGAGAAATGTTTCCAATCCCCTGAACTGTATATGAAGAATCATCTCCCAACGAAACATGATTTTTCGATGGTGTGTCCCTCATTGAAATAAACTAGTCTCTGTGGCCGGTCATGTGTCGAGTGGCTCCTGAATCAACATACCAGACATCACTAGATGACATGGATGGTTCACTTGATCGAGAAGTGAACAAGAAGTCTTCATTGTCAGACTGTTCTTGTTGCTCAGCAATATTACCTTGCTGGTGGGGTCTTCTTTTCCAGTTCCCCTTTTTCTACCCGTGATAGTTGT
The DNA here is from genome assembly GCA_019776745.2 of Taxus chinensis. Lineage (NCBI taxonomy): Eukaryota > Viridiplantae > Streptophyta > Pinopsida > Cupressales > Taxaceae > Taxus > Taxus chinensis. Next base: position 134,099,888 of record CM034154.1, on the reverse strand, counting down.
TAGAATGTCCCTTGTAAGATTGTTTTTGTTGTGGTCCAGAGTTGCTTGATGAACCTTTCTTGTAAGTGTTATACCAACAATCTTTTAAGTCATGTCCTCTTTTGCAGATAGGACATTGCTTCTTCTGTTGATTGTCCCCGTGAAACTGATTCTGATGTTGGGACTTCTTATACGAATTAGGTTTTCATTTACCTTTTCCTTTCCATGTTTGATGTGAAGACAGTGCTTGCTCCTCTTCATCATCCTTATTGTGCATTGATTCCTCTTGTTGCAGTAGGTTTACCAGTTTGTCAAAACCAACTGTCGTATCTGTCATGTTTAGTGTTGTTACAAAAATGTGGTAAGAAGAGGGGACTGCTCTCAGAGCAATGGGAATGAGAGCATAATTTGTGACTGGTTCTCCCAGGGCTAAAAGTGAAGCCCTCAATTCTACAACCCTTCTTAAGAAAGCTTCAATTTTCTCATTCTACTTGAATTTCAGTGTATGTAACTGACTCTGCAAATTCAGTATGATAATCTTGTTCTTGGCCTCGTATACTGTGCTCAATTTATCCCACGCTTCTTTTGTTGTTTCAGCATCTCGAATGTGGGGTTGCACATCCTCGGACACTCCAAACAAGATGATGAGTTTGGCCTTCTGATCTGCTTTATCAAACTACCGTTGTTGTGTTGTATCAGTGGCTGATCTGGTCAGAGTACCATTCACAACAGACCAGATCTCTTCAAAATCAAGTTGTGTCTTTATTTTTGTCTTCCATGCAACATAGTTGCTTCCTCTGAGTAATTGTAAATCCAGAAGAAAAAATTTGGGGGCATTGGTGCCCATTTTGCAGAGATCGTTGACAAGGTTTGGCTCTTATCACTCCAGGTATTAGGTCTCCCAATCTATATATCGTCAGTCCGATATACCGAACCTTTCTATATACGTGCTCTTCCGATATATCCATCGGTACGTGGAAGAAGCTCGTCCTTTCTATATATTTGGTGGTACGTGAAAGAGGCGTTAACGTACATAAAAGAATTCAATACATGGTACCAAGATAGTATTGATGGGGTCTGTGCGATTATCGACACTAGCTCAAAGAAATATCCTCATATGCTCACGTAACTTAGCTATATACTTGGATAAATTCTCAGTCTAGATTTATGTCGTGTAGTTGTTCACAGAGGGATGGGATGGTTCATAGTGTGTGCACTATGACCTTATTACTCCCCGTCGATTTATAGGGACGATGCCCAAACGACGTTGTTGTAGCTATATTAGGAGTTAAGTGTAGTAGTAGTCACGATGACTTTACCCATAAGCGCTTCCCAGAGGCACCGTATATACCGAATGCTGTGAATGAGATCTAGGATCTCGTGAGTGTTACAAAACCAATTTTTTTAATTGTTTTTTATTACAATTCTGCCAGTTTTTTAGCAGTTACAAATTTTGCAATTGACTATGGCAACCTGCAAATCAGTACAATATACAACAGTATACAATTTACATTAAAAAAACTAGAAAATTTGAATGGTAGGCAAAAAAATTTGTTTTGCGGGCCCTGGTGGCCTCCTGAGCCCAATACGACCCAAAATGCTAAAAATTGCAAAAAAAAGCTGAAAATGCAATTTTTAGATGGGTCTCCTTTTGCAAAAAATGTCTGAAATGAAAAACCAGACCGAATGGGAGAAAATTATTTTTTACCCTAAATTAGGGATTTCTCCGCTAAATTTAGTTAGTTATAACTAAATTTGAATTTTCCACTAAATTTAGTGATTCTGCCAAATATTCCGCCAAATTCAAAAAAGGATTTTCTAGGTGGGATTTGAACTCCAAACCTCCCACTTCTAAGTCATATAATCTATCCACCTTGGCCGCTTAGGCTTATTTGAGTATTAAACACAACATATTGTATTTAAACAAGTGAAAAAACGACTAACCTTTTTAAAAATGTGATTTGAATGAAGTTCCACGTGGTTGCATGCATGGTAATGTGGATTTAGGTTTTCTCCATGCTTAAAATCCAAATCTTGAAACGTTTTTATCTCCTTTTGCTTGTGAATGCCTTTTCTTTGTTGATATTTGCTTGGTAAATGTTTTTTTTTTCCTTTAGCCGCCTTTTTTGTTTGCTACAGGTGCGTGGAGATGCACAACAATAGCTTTTATTGCTGGTTCGGCCAGATTTCTCCTTTTTTTTTGTTCTCCTTTGGCCACCGCTTTTCCCTTTTTTCTCACCGTTTTTTTAATTTTTGTTTGGTGATTTTGTGTGCAGGTTCGCAGGGGGTGGAGCTTGAAGCCACTGTTGATTTATTGTTGTTTCTTTGTGCAGGGTTGTAGGGGTTGTGGCTTTGGCTTTGGATTTGTAATAGCTTAAATTGCTTGGCTTGTTTCACCACGCCAATCAAAAAACCAATGTAGATCACTGCAAAACCTATGAATTTGATAACAAACAGATAATATTATCTGTACAAAACCCCTGAATGAATTTTTTTTTTTAATGTATATACCTGCAACAAATTTTTCCTAGTGCTGAGTGCACTAGTGCAAAAAAATTTTGCGTTCCAAACACCTAGAACAAACGGAAGGGTGTGAGGAGGCAGGGATGGGGCTGGTGGGTTGCAGGAGGCTGCACAGGTTCTCTGATGCTGCATACACTTCTCCAAAACTCCTCTATCTTGGCTGCTCTCTCTTCCCACACCTTCACTCCATATTTTTGCTCTGGTACCAAATGTAGATTCAGCAATAGGGGCGGAAGCCTGATTAAATTTTACTAATCACAATCAACCAAAAAATACAGAGAATGGGCTGCAATATTTATAGATATTCCACAACCAAATACACACAGAAGATTAAGTTGCACAGGTGCAACCAAATTCCAACATACACAAGCTTCCAATAACATCCAGGAAGCAACAATTAAATAATAACAAATATATTGTTCAAAGCAATATAACAGCTCTCGAAATAATCAAATACAAACAAAAGGATGGTTATAATTAAATATAACCATAAAAGGATAATTAATAAATTTATTAATTATGGAATGCATAATTAAATAGGATTATAATATTTTATCCTAACAGCAACGTCATCACCAATTTATTTAATCCCTTGATCTCATCTTTGAGAGTGTTATGGAGATTGAAAATACCCTTGGAGGCCTAAATGTAATTGTGCTCTATATGCTTCACTCTTCTTCACATAAATTCAAGAGACCTATAATGATCTATAACAAAGTAGAAACCCTAGCACGCAGAACCCTTCATCGTAGCATTAGCAAACTAAAGGAGAAACACATGTGTGTGTGTGTGTGTGTGTTGAGGATGGAACATGTAGGGAGGTTAGGCTCCTTATTGTTACAACAATCCCACTATTACACGACATATCCTTGATACAGAATTAAGCCTCATGTAGCTATCTTAAGTTCTCATGTAAGTTTGTAAAGCTAAGAAACTTCGTAGTGGGTTCCCTTGTGTCTTATGAAACTAATATAGTGAGATAATTACATAATATAGAGTGTACCTAGCATGTCAATAGTGATATGTGTTGTGACTCAACTATGTGACTTGACACTTGTGTTGATAGAAACACTTGGAGTGACTTTGCTCTTGCTTCGGACATGGCTCTATGATATTTGCATGCTTGTAGGTTGGCGAAGCTAAAATCCTTGACTTGGTTGATTTCTTCAAACATGTGGTAGGGACTTTTATAGATTGTGTAAAATTGATTTGAGAAAATCTAGAAATTTTTTGAGTTCTTTTGGAATGATGTTTGTAATAAAATCTTGTAAGAATGCAAGGTTTATTAGAAAGTGATAATGACTTGCTTATATAGTCTTTTGTAGGTGAGATATTATGATAAGGTTGAACCTAAGATGAAATAACCCAAAGAATTATTTAGAATCAAAAGGAGTCTAAATGATTGAGAAGATGTGGAAGTGTACATGTTGGCCAAGATTGGACACCACATCTTGACCCTTCTATATGGTTTTGGAAAAGAGAAAAACTCCTCAATTTAATGTTATGTAATGAATATGAGATGTTTTATTCCTCTTTTATTAAATAATATTTCTAGATTTATCAATAGAGGATGATGTAAAGATAAGAAAGATTTAGGATTGGTATATAGATGATGAGGTTGGATTCTGAATGTGTGAATTTGTCTTAGCAAGGATACAAGGTCAAGTTTGACATTGTACAAGGAAAAGTCACCATATTTTAATGTCTACATCCCCCTAAGTGTGTGATTGAAAATTTCATGCTAAAATAAAAAGAATACTTGATTGTGTACACACACTTTACCTTCGCTCGAAGGTACTTCATTGTTAGTGTTGGAATGCTCAATGATGAAACATATAACACATAATGTAGTCAATTTATATTATAGAAATAGAACTTTAACTCAAAATACAAATTATTCATTGTAACTTTAAACATTGAAAAATATATGCAAAACGTGGAGAGGGTACACTTTTTTATTTTGCAGAGGGAGTGATTAACTAAAATTAACTAATAAGAGGTAGTATGGGGATAGTTAATCTAATTTAGGAGGACATAAACATTGTAAATAAATGTTTTAAAGAAATGTGAAGCACTTATATAGTTGAAATAATGGAAATGAAACCCTAATATGAAATAAGAAGGTAAGGAAGGAACTCAGCTGATAACAGATGTCTGTCGCAAAGTGTCGCAGGTCTGACTGGAAATTCTAGGAACAAGAACGAATGTGCAGAGGTCTCAAAAAGGCTATATCTGGGAGATTTGTTGGGACTGGAGTGCCAAGGAAGGAACTGGGACACCCACATGCACTCTGGTATACAAAACAGGCACCCTAGTCTCTGGAAAATCTCAGAAGTTTTTCTTCACAGGGTCGGAAGATAATCTGTAACCTTCGTTGGTTGTCTAAATTTTCTGAACTGTGCCAAATGTACCGAATAATGCAAGATGATATTGAAGACCTATAAAAGATAAAAGAAGTATCAAACCCTAAAAATAAAAAATTCAAATGAATGGGTCAGACTGACGTCAAATGCCACAATAATGGACTTACTAAGTGATGCACTACATTTTAGACCCAAATGTAGTTCTATTGAGTGTGTGCATGTCATGCCCTAGGTGCTCTTGTGTTAGTCGCACTTTGTGAAGTAATGAGAAATAACTATGTGTATAAAATGTAATAGAATGTGTACATGAAATATAATAGAATCCCTCCCCCTATGAAGTGTTATACAAATTTCTTAGCCTTGTGCCTTGATGATGGAGCTATGTGGATGCAAGTGACCTCCAATGCAATATATGGATGCAACTCTAGATGGAGTGATAGTAGTAAGTGATGTTATGTCCTTCATTATGGTCTCATAAATTTATATTTATAGGGTTATCTTGGTTCAATTCTGTAATTAACCATGAAAAGTCTAACCACGAGAAAGATAAAGATGTCAAATGGCTAAAAAGAGCCCAAAAAGAGGCAGAGAAGCTCTAGAAGGATCGGGCACCCCAATGGTGGCGCCCTGGTGCCCATCTGGTTGCCCTAGTCGAGGCTAAAATGATGCGAGATGACAGAAGATGACTAGGCATATGGGTGCAAGAGATTCGTAGTGATGAAATAAAATAAAATAAAGGGGCCAAAGGACAAGGTTTAATTAGTACTTTCTTCCCTCAAGAGATTTCTAAATAGTAGTATGAGACCGGGATAAATAAATGTCTAAAGAGCATGATTTTGTGACTACATTTTTCCCCCACTTTTTTGTTGTTGAGTGGAAGGCTCGGTAACATAAATTAGATAGAGATGCATACCTGATACTGATGTAGAGTGATGAAGAAGGCATGTCGAAGGACTAGACAAAGCGTGGAATTACAAAAAAATATGGCGGAGCCTAGAAACTAAAGATGAAAAATGCATGAAGAAAAAGTGATGAGAGTGAACCTAGGGTAGGGACGCGTGTGTAGCTGCTGTAGTGTGGTAGAGTATATACATGCTTAGTAAAGCATGTGTGATGTTGTGAAGTGTTGTTGTTTTTGTTGTTGACCCCATTTGATTGATTGTTTCTCATACAACCGGAACTACAAGGATAAAATGATCAAGTAGTAAAATATGTATCTATGTAAGTGTAAAAACAGGCTATGTAAAAGAAACATGTGTATGTAAATGTAAACTAAAAAAATGTGAAATGAAAAATTCAAATATAAATGTAAATGGAACATATGCACCCGATCCATGTCGAGAGATAGAGTGTAGAAGGATATCCTATCCTGTGATTTTTTTTTGGGTGATATCATGCCATAATCTGAAAAAGTGTAGGGAGGAAATGATCTACGTCCTCGAAGCTCTAATTACTTCCCTAAATGTGTGTAAATATATCTGTAGGTCCTAGTTTTTAGGTGATCCAATGCCACTGGCCGAAGTAATGTAGAGAGGCACACCCACTCTAACCTCCAAGCCTATAACTGATTCCCAAAATGCTAAGGACACCATGTCATGTAAAATCCAATGTGTATGGTGTTTCGTAGACTTGTCTGAACCCACTCGCTGTATGTAACCCACAATGCCAAGGGTAGAAAGTGCACTAAACTAAACCTATTGTAAATTCACTGTGTTAGTATGTAAAACCAAAAATGATGCCCCCCCTCTTTAGGGGTGCATGCGACATTGCTGATAGGAGAATGCGGCCCCAAAAGAGGACCAACCACATGTATATTTTAACCTTAAAAAAGTGCTTGGTAGAAACCAAGGCATGCACAATCAAGAAGGATAGCCAAAGACAAGTGTAAACACACATGTATATAGAAAATAATATATAAGCTACACAAATACTTTGTAAGATACTAAGAAAAGTAATGTAAGCATGCAAGAAGATAAGTAAGCCACAAAAAAATAGCATGTAAACATGAGACATCACTAATGATGTCGCAAGACACGGAAGGCCATCATGGACACAAACAATAAACAAGTTTGCACACCAAACATAGGGCAAGGCCAGTAGACAATAGAAAAAAATAATAGACAATGTATAAACAAGACAAACAAGTATGGAAATAAATACCCCTGCATAACAAATGTTACACATGAAGCACTCATTCGCATGTTAGAAAAATAACTAGTATGTAAAAAACATGTACAAGAGATTAATGTAAAGTGCTAAGTATAAAACACAACAATAAAACCTAGAAGAGATGAATGTGTAGATGCCGCCGACGACCAATGTAAGAAGGGTAGAAGGTGAACATCTATGCTATGTGTAAGAGACTTGAATCTGTGATCACAATTAGAAGAAAGTGTGAACGTGCATGTGTGGATGATATGGATAAATAACATTCAAGTAATCAAACTAGCATGTGTATTAAAGTGATCATGAACAAAAAAAGTAAGCAATAGTATAAGAAACCCAAGACATATGTAGCATATTATGGATGAATGACATGGAATGAAAGATGGAATGATAGGAGCCACATACCTCCCGAGTGAATGGATGTGTATGTAGTGAGGTTCATTTTTTTTTACCCCTCAAAAATCAAGAATGAACTGTAAATGAGAGTGCGTCATCGAGAAATAGTTGAGTAGTTTGTGTTATGTCTAATGCGCTATGAGGAACGTGTAGGTGTAGTGATGAGATGCAACCTAGCGATGATGTGTACGTGAACCCTATAGTCGAAGTGTATATCACAACTAGATGAATGTGTAAGTGACATTTTATCCTAAGCATATATCACTACAAGATGAATGGATGAGTTATGATTTAGCACTAAGCGTATATCACTACAAAATTTAAGGAGGGTGTGATGATGCAACCTAAGGTGTAGACCACTATAAAATGATAGAACAGGTGATGATTTAACCTAAAATGCATGTCACTACGAGATGAACAATAAAGGAGTGGTGATGTAACCTAAGGTGTATACCATTACAAAATGATAAAATAGGTGAATATTTAGCCTAAAGCATATGTCATAATGAGATGAATAATAACAGAGTGGTGATGTAACCTAGGTGTATGCAACTACAAAATAATATAATAGGTAATGATTTAGGCTAAAGCATATGTCGTATTGGGATAGGTCGAATTGTAATGTGTGGTGAGTGTAAGGCCCATATGATTTGTAAACCCTAGATAATCGATTATGGACTAAGGAACTAAAGTTCATCATCACACAGTGAGTCCAACGTGTAGAAAATGTTGTAGTATATGCAAGGATAAAGGATGACCATGTGATGAGTAGAATTTGTAAAGACACGATGTGTAAGATGCAAATGCAAGATGTGTAAAGTGGAATGTACGTAGATGGAATAGTAATGTAGTATGTAATATGATGGAATGCTAGACTCATATGTAGTGAAGACTAATATTGTATGTAGAATATATGTGGAAATGCGCAATTTCATAAGAATGGTATGTAAGGTATGTAGATTAATGCATAATATAATATGTAGGATACATAGTGTAAGACAAGTCGTATAGACAATAATGACAACTAGGATGATGCAAAGTGAATAAATGCAAAAATTTCGAAATGTTGTAGGCTAAATGTAGAAGGTATGGTATATGACACATAATGTGCAATGTGCAATGTGTAGTACCTGTAGTGTAGCGTACGGTTAGTAAATAGTATGTATGATGCTAGTAATATGGTAAGAGAGGATCTAAAGGAAAGATATATGCAACCTCTATGATATGTGTAGATGATAGTGTAAATGCATGTGGTGTGGAAATGAATAATATCATGTAGGATGAGTAGGCTATGTGATTAATATAAGAAAGCATGGTGTATTTGAGCGACAGAACCAATATGTAAATGGGAGGACAAGTAGTAGCAGACACAATATGCAAGGAATATGCCTCTAAACGTATATGATGATAAAGATACCCATGTAAGAAATGTAATGCAAGGTATGCGGTTTAGAAATATGTGTATGATGAGTGTATGTAATGTGTAAAGTGCGTAAACAAGCATTGTGTGATATGCAAAGGGACGAAGAAATATGAAAGGTAGTATGTATGCTAATATGATAGTGATATGTATGGTATTGATGTGCAGTGTGTGAGGTTTGTGTGTCATAATCCCTCAATAGTCAAGTGTGAACCATAACACCAGAGTGTGTCGAACTAGGTAATAACACTACTAAAGTGTGTAATGAGTATGCGTATGTTATGAGATTGACATATGAGAATGCAAAAGTGAGATATGTGTAGATGTTAAGATTATGGGGGATGTGGGATGTTATGCCCCCAAAGTGTATGATAATGTGTGTATTATGTGATAAATGATGTATGAGGGTGATCAAGTATTATATATTTTATTTAATTGATGATGCGTAAGGAGCGTTAAAGTCTTATAGATGTGCGTATGTATAAGTGGTAGTGTAATGGAGGTAATGTAAGATGAAACAAGGTTCTTTATGGTAAAATACCCCTCAAGTCTATGTGTGGCTGAACCATGTTAGATAAAGTCAATAGGAGAATTATGTGATGGTGGTGAGATTGATAGTACATCGTGATCAATAGTAGGAGGATTATTTGTTGGGACAAAATTAATTGGTTGTAGCTTAGACTTTAGAGGAGGCCAAGTTACATTGAGTCTCAAGGAATAATGCTTAGGTTGACTTGGTAATGCAGTAGACAACTTAGTAGGAGTTTGTGAACTAAATTTTATAGGTGGTCATTTTTTTTTACTTGGAGATACTATAGGTGATTGCTTAGGTGGATCATGAGTAATCAAACAAGGAATAACCTTAGGAGCCAATGTGGGTATAACCTTTGTAATAGGATGTTGTGCATTAAATTAAATAATACCTTGACACTTAATACTTTGGATTATGTGATGCAAAGTGTGGAAATCATTGTCATTATGTCCATTGATTCGATGATAATTGCAATATGGATGACCCTAATATTTTAGTAATTGATAAGGAAAATAATGTTACATATGTGGTAGAGTGATCAATTGATGATTAATGAGGTGAGGAAAAATGTCATGTGGTATAGTATTGTGCTCAAACATGAGAGGCTCAGGAAATGTTGTATCTTGAGGTTCAATCATATGACATGTATTAGACATAGATTGCACATAAGATGGAGAAGGAGAACAAACCTAAAATTGAGAAGCATCTAAAATCATAGTCAGATATAGGCATGGATCCTTAAAAATGGGACACCCATGGTGTCAGAAGACAATTTTAGTAAAAGGAAAAATGTGCCACAATTAGTGAAGTAAGAAAATGTACACAAAATGGGGATGAACCCACAAACATGGGATACCCAAGGTGTCAAAAATTAAAAAATCCCTTGGGTTGTATAAATAAAATAGTCATAGAATTTTAATCAAATAAATCCATGCAGTAAGAAATTAGAGGATGCATCCCAATTAACAAGTAGTGACAATAGTGTAGAGAGAATGCATAACAACTAGTAACATTAAGTATAGAAATAACAATGGCAAGTTGGCATTGCATAAGACACATGTGTTAGTTTTATTTTCCAATATATAAAAATGTATATTATGTATGTACATAATAATGATAAGGTGTAAAATAACACAAAATGAAATAAAATAACATATAAAGAGTGGAGGGATACCCCAAGATATATTGTATGGAACTTAGCTAGCTCCTATCATCATATAAATAGCTATGAGTGTCTTGCTTCAAGCTCAAGATATATTAACAACATATGTGTGCAAAGAATGGATATGATATGTATCAAACCAATGTAACCAACATTGTTTATAAGTAACATGATAGCTAAACAAACTATAACATGTCATGATTTTCTATTTTGTGCTCATATTTGATTTTTTTATATTATTTGAATGTTTTTTAGGTGTTTTAAAAATAAATATGTATAAGAAGGGGGTATCACAAGATTTATCCTATGATGGCCTCATGATGAGGCATGCCATATATGGTAGGAGGAGTTGATACAATACCCTCATGTGGTAGGATGTTCATGTATCATCTATGTAGAAGCTATAATATATGTCTTAGGAGAAGGAGGGTAAGAATACCCATGAGAAGTAATATATGCAGAAGGTGCTTGAATCAAATATTTAAAAGAAGTAATAAGTGACTTAAGTGATTAGTGAATAAGAGTGTGAGGGGAGATCTCTATATAGAAAAAATTCTTATTTGGAATGATTAGAGGTGTATGAGAAATGGAAACATAGGGTTGTAAGCATTGTGTAATATAATGAGTACCATAAGGGGATCTTATATCAACCTCAGAGAGAGAGAGAGAGAGAGAGAGAGAGAGAGAGAGAGAGAGAGAGAGAGAGAGAGAGAGAGAGAGAGAGAGGTAACCATAAGTAAAATAGGTGATATAAAATCATTAGAAGCATGTTGAGGTGTACAAGATGAAACATATGTAAGTTCCACATGATTTTTATCTTTTATAAGATATATAACCAATATATCATGGACAAGTGTATCATTTATAGTAGGAGGATAATAATGAACAATTGTATCCTTTTGCAAAGTGTTTACACCCTTTTTAGATTGACAAATCTAATTGATTTAGTGAAATAAGTAAACTAGGGTTATAAGGGTAGATAAAAGGGGTTATTCTAATTAATTAACTTCCAACAAAAATCATACAATACCATAAAAATGCATTCACAATTCCCGTACGATATGCTAAAAAAATGAAAAAAAACATAATGAGTGCGCTTATTTGATTACATATGATTATGGGAAGTTCTTGATATGTAAATTGCTAGAGTAGGAAGATCTAAACTTGATGATGCTTCATTCCTAGAACTATGACTAGAAATTGACTTAGGGCAAGACTGTCCATATGGTCTTAACCCTATTGTATGATTGTGTACATGATTAGAATTTATATCTACAACTTTATGGGAGTTTCACTTTTCTAAAAATGTTTTTCACTATCAAAACCTAATTTTTAGTCATGCTACGAAGCCCTTTGAACATTATGAATAAGATCTCAAACCCTATCCATGGGTGGGAGACCATGCAAAACAAACATTAATTGGGTTGTGGGAACCCCCATGCACCAATAACATTGGTACTACTCCAAATATGTCTTCAACCACACATCGTTATCCACCTAGCATGTGATATATGAATGAATGTAACCATGATTTTGAAACTTCCTTGATAATGCTTGAGTTGAGTTTGAATCTTGTTAAAATACTTGGATAATGGATGTTTGAGTGTTTGTAAATGATATGACCTGGTGTGATCCTTCATAGATGTAGTTATTTCTTCCCTAATGAATGTACATGTGCTTTTGTGAGATTCAACGAGCCTTGGGTGCATTTTACAAGAGTAATAAGTGAGTGTATCAATGTAGTGCCATATGATTTCTATGTGTGTAAATGAAAGAGCATGTGCCTTCTTATTTAGAGTTATGAAGGTAAATTATTGAAGATAAGTTGACCTAGAGGGAGTAAAGGACCCATTGAAGAATGTGAAATTGGAAAAAAATATAGATGATATACAAGTGAAAAACCATAGAAATAAATCAAGATAAGATATAAACTCTTGACCAAGCTGTCCAATTTTTCCCAAGGATGAGAAACATGAAAATTGGAGTTTGCATCCTATAATTTGGGATTTTTAAATGTATTTTATACATTAAAATCTTAGGATTTTTCATCATATCAATGTGTATGACTAGAAACAAGCTAGAAAAGAGACCTCGCGATGTTCTAAGAGAGGATAGAAAGAGTGTGTTTATATTAGAAAGGTTGCATTGTCAACACCAATAGTGTCAAAGACTAAATTACCAAATTTGGTTTCTACACAAAGCATTAGATGGAGACTCAAGAATGTGTACAGAAATATGTGTAAAATCCATAGTTAGTGTCACTTTAGGAAGGAGAATATTGGTTTCCCCAAATATATAGGTGCCATCATTCTATCAAGAGTAGGTATAGTCATGAGAGATGAGACAATAAGTATAGGTGAAAGAATATTAGTTTGAACTAGGTTTATAACACCACTTAAAGATACATTATCACTAGTATCATGTAAATGATTTGTAACAATAATAGGATAACTGAGTGCATTAGTAGACATATGTGTGATCACCATAAGAGAAACATACTCAACATTAGTAGTTTCCACATCATAATGTATGATAAAAGTATCACAAAATATATACCATTTCATAGTTCAGATTTAATTGCAACATATGTATAACAACATTACATTCAAGTGCATCATTGTTTATGTCCATTCCAATAGAATATAGATAACTATCATCTTGTGCAAGATCATTATAAATTTTTTATAAGCATAAACACAATTGTAAATGTCAATAACATGTAGATGAATTTCAAAACAAAACTATCTTGAGAACATATGTCACATATACAAGATATTTTTAGGGTGGATCCATGTAATTTGAAAGAATTTATGTAGGATAACCTCACATGTAGGATTAAGTTGAATGCACTCAATGAAATACACAATAGAATCCTTGGAAGAAATTATGACAAAATTGAAAAATAAGTTTACATATTCATCAAAGAAATTCAATTTATTGAGGATGAAAGCTATGAAATCAAGGGGTATGGTAAGAGGGAATTATGTGTTTACAAAATGTGATGGAGAATGTTTTAACATACTGAACAGAGATGGATGAAATCATGAAATGACACAATTAGTTCATCAAAATAATATATAATTACCCTAAGTGTATTTTATCCTAGAATCGAAATGATACCCTTGATAAGAAATAGGAGGATGAAAATCAAGATACCCAAAAGTGACATTTAGAAAAAGTGAGCCATCAAATTAGTAAAATGAAAAAAAATTATGAAAATAAAAAGTGAATTGAATGAAATAAAAAGATGTATTTTGCAATTAGATTATATGAAATAAAAAAAACAAGGGATTTGCAAAAAAAGTGTAAATTTTTACTATGCAAAAAGGAACAAAGGAATGTGAAAACAGATTCATTATTTTTGAAATGTGCAGCGAAAGGTGATTCAACAATTAGGATCCCTAGAAAGAGACCCAAAGGGTAGGACTGACCACGAGACCCTAGAAAATTTTGTGAAAACTAAAATTATGGTAGGTAATAGATGAAAATTAGGATTAGATATAAATATTTAATGTTAATATGAAACCCTAAGGAAACTAGTGTTTCAAATAAGTTTGAGGATTTGGTCTTGAGTTAGGTTCAACAAGTGTTTACATCATAATCAGATTTCTTAATGAAAAGGATGTAAGGGTTTGTAATGTTTAGATTATTATGATCTAATTAATTCCAATATCAATTATGCATGACTAGAATAATACATTCCAACTTTAAATAAACTAAATAAATTATAAATGCTAAGTAACTTTTTCAAAATATAAGAGGTGAGAGAAACTTATCTTGTTTATGAAGATTTTGGAATGATCAGACTGTACCAGGAAGTGGAACAAAAGAAAATAGAAGAATGAAATCAACACAAAAAATATATAATTAGAAAACTTATAGGTGTAGGAGCATACGTGACTTGTATGGTCTAGGAAGGAACTATATGGTCCATGAAAAATCCTATACAATATTTGATAAGAAGGTAGTGGAGATCTACAATTTTTTGGCTGATTCACTTATCTGGTAATGGTGCTCATTGTGTGTTGTTATTATTTTCCTAAATTTGGGATGAAATGTAATGATTTATGACAAAGTAGAAACCTTAACAAGATATGAAAACCTTCATTAAAGAATTAACAAACCAAATGAGAAAAACATGTTTTTCTGTTGAGGTTGGACCACCTTGGGTAGTTTGAACCCTAGTTGTTGAACCAATCCTAGTGTTGTACTATATATTCTTAATGAATAAGAAATATTGGTGTAGTTCTTTTAGGTGTTGTGAAAGTGTGTAAAGATAACCAACCCCCTTGGGGTGCTCTTGTGTTTCCTGACACCAAGATAGAAGGATAACTACATAGTATAGAATGTACTCAACACGGTTGTAGTGAGATGTAGTGTGACTCAAATATGTGACCTAGCCGTTGTGTTGATTGAAACCCTTGTGTAATGTTTGGAGTGATTTTTCTCTTTCTTAGGACATGGGTCTATGATCTTTTCATGCTTATAAATGGACGAAGCTTAACTCTTTTACCTAGTTGAGTGTTTCAAAATTGTAGTATGGAATTTCCTAGATGATGTGTAATTGATTTGAATAGATTTAAGAACCCTTTGAGTGTTTTTCGAATGATTTTTTCAATAAGAGCTTTTTAAAATGTTAGATGAGTTAGAATGTGATAATGACTTGCTTATATAGTCTTCTGTAGCCGAGATATTATGATAATGTTTCCCTAGGTAGATGAAATGATCCAAATAATTATGTGGAATGTAAATAGGTAACTGTGATTGAGAAGGGTTGGGACTGTATAGGTCAGATAAGACTAGACCCCACATCCCGACCCCTATTTACAATTTTGGGCATGAGAGAAAAACTCTTAAACTAAAAGTTGTGTAATGAATATTATAAGTTTTATACATCTTTTATTGGATAATATTTATAGATTTTTCGACATATGATGATGTAAAGATAAGAAAGTTATAGAATATCTAGAGAGATGATGAGATGGGATTTTGAAAGCTAGCCTTTTTCTTAAAAAGGATACAAGGTCAAATTGGTGTCCATCTAAGAGGGGGTCCCTTGGCGAGATTTATGAGACAAGAATATGATTCCTAAATTTTTTTTTTTTTTTCTGATTGGTGATCCAATATATAGTCCTCACTATTGATAATCTGGTGAAAATGGGCTTGCCTATCCCTAATAGGTGTACTTTGTGTGAAATTGAAAGTAATTATGTTAGACACTTGTTCAAGGATTTCCCTTTTGTTCTTACTATTAAGAGTAAAATTATTGCCTTGTTAGAGATAAGATGGGTGTTAGTGGGTATTATTTTTGATTTGATTATTCAATAAAAGTTCCTTTTTGTCATCCTACCCCCTTAAGAAGGTGTGGAGGTTCTTTATCCCCCATATTTTTTAGGGAGTGTGGAAGAAGAGGAACATCAAAATCTTCATGGGTAGAAGAATTAATGTGGTTATGGTTATAAAGAAGATTATAAAATATATTATTGAAAATGTATCTTGCATCGATTCCAAGGAGAGCCACAATTTTCCTATGTTTGAGCTTCTTGAGGCAAGGCATTGGAAGTTTGATGTGCATAAGAAATATCAAGGAAATGACTACAAAAACAATACAATATCGATCAAGTGGACTAGACCTCTTAATGGTTGGGTGAAGATGAATTTTAATGACATATTTAAAGGGAATCCAGGTAAAACTAGAGGGGGAGGAGTGTTAAGAGACTAAAAAATAACTTTAACAATCCTTAAGCTAAAGGGGGAGGAGTGTTAAGAGACTAAAAAACAACCTTAACACTCCTTAAGCTAGAGGGGGGGAGTGTTGAGAGATATGAAAATGGATGGGATGAAGATTTTAAAAGATAGGTGGTAGAAGAAAGATGAAAACCAAAGATTTTTCAAGCCCTCTGAACAATCTGAAAAGTGAACATGGTGTTCTATATATGTCTCTCCTTACTCCCTTGGTGGAGGTCTACCTTCACATCATGAAATATGTGACTATGGACGGTAAGCTCAAAAAAATCCATAAACATCGTTTCTCTCTATTAAACCATCTTAGACATGGTAAAACTATGAGTAATCCAATTTTTCTTCATGTTCTTGGAGGCCATGATAAAATATTACCAACTTGAAAAGGTTGAGGCACTAATACACTAGGCCTTGATTATGTTTCTATAGACACAAAATCATGCACTTGGGTACATTTCTAGATCATAATCGTATACTACTATTCATATGATTTCTAAGTGAGAAAACTAGAAATTGACAGCTATCTTTGGCCTTTTGTCTGTTTTTCTTATTTTTTATTTGGCCTTCTACACCTTACAACCCAGTATGAACTTTATTGCTTTATCTTTTAGGATTCTAGACACCAGTGCTCAAATAGGATGCTAGCGCCCAGGTGCCCTCATCCTTTTGGGCACCTCCAACCTCTTTCTACTTTACTCTCTCTTTTCAAAAATATTTTATCTTTTAGGCATCTTATTTTCTTATGGTTTGGCCTTCTAGTTGTCAATTGTGAAATTCAACCAAGGAAATCATATAAATACAAAGTTATGTGACCAAAATAAAGGAGCAATCTCTAAGCATCTATTATCATCACTTAAGGTTGCATCCAAAGGCATTCTAAGAACTCGCTCAAGGGACAAGGGACTGCATTTTCTACATACACGCATAGGAAGGGAAGTTCATATTTCCATCGACTCATATATTTACATTGGTACATCTAGCTATCGCCTGTTATCATGCACACTTGCGTAAGGGCTTCCTAGGGCACAATTATTTCACACACACACAAGAACTACATGGAGTGTAAGATGTAGTGCAACACTCGGTCGTAAGTTCACTCAGTCGGGTGACTGTTGGGGTCAGCCCGATTCCTCATATTTCATCTTTAATTTTTGGGATTTGATGTAGTTTGCTCGTTTTACAGGTTATCTTATCTTTGCAGGTTACAGGAGAACTCTATGATCACCCAACGACATACAGTCAACCAAATACAACAATCAACAACAATCTTGCGACACCAAAAAATTTACATTCTGGCCATTTTTTGTAGTCACTGGCGCCTAGCACAAGACTCTAGCACCCAGGCACCCCAATCCAGGCATATCCAACAGTTCCATATTTTATTGAGCACGGTTATGACAATCCGCCCTTCCTATTTCTCATTAATCATTGCAATAATATATTATTTTGGAGATATAAACCTAATAAATTAAATCCTCTAACAAATTAATCACATTTTTATATGAATAGGATTTGTAAAATTATAGAATTTCGTGTAATAAAGTATATAATTTTAAAAAGTTTAATTTTTTAATAATTTTATAAGAGAATTTAAATAAGTAAACCTAAAAAGTTCACAACCAATCAATTTTTACATTAATATGTGAACCACTTCCACAATATAATTTGTTTTATTTAATTCATTAAATCACATAGAATATCTACATCTCAAATATACACTCTACTATAATATTGAATGTATATAATACAATTTTCTTTAATTTCAAATTACACAATCATACAAAATAAACAATTGTATATCTCCTGTTTATAATAATAAAAATGTGATTTTCAATTAAAAACTATACAGTTCAATATTTCATATATAAAGATTGATTATATATGGAAGTCGGTAAGAGGAGAACAAATACGAAAGAGCGCCATACTTGTCGAACTTGTCTTTTAACGGCGGTTTATAGGTCTAACAAGATGGAACTTTGTACCGATTGAAGATGATAAGAAAAGAAAGGTTTTCCTTTGAAGTATCATTCATTTCCTTTGTCGTTACATTTCTTATTGTAACAGATTTCTTTGATGTCAAATCTCCCTGCTTCTCCCCGCGAAGAAAGGGTTACAGGTGAGCGAAAAATAGCCGCAAATGGCGTTTACTTTGTCTTTAAGCTGATGCCATTCTTGCTCTTGCTCTTGATCCTGCTCTTCCTGTAAACTTGTTGTAAAAGTGATAACGTTCTTGTTAATCGAGACACGGAAATCAATGCACATTTTGAGGGTGTTACTGTGTAGCCGTTGGGATGGTGGATGTCGCTTTCACCAGCACCGCCATGAAAATGAATATGTCAGTAGGTGTTTGTTGGTGGAAGTAACAGTAATGATAAATTGGCGCCTCAGGCACGGGCACAGGTATAGGCATAATCAATGGCATTGCATTCGGCGGAGAATTGTTATGCCAATTATTATTCCCACTTTGCACGAGATCACAAGCAAGAGGAGGTTTCTACTCTATATTTAGAGAAGGAATGTGAGAGATTTTCAGAGTGTTCGGATGGCAATATCACCTCCGCCAACTCCTCAGAGGGTGGCGGTACCTGCAATAAGACAGTGCGGGTGCGAAGGAGATGGGAAATTCCTAGCTCGCTTTGCCCACATCAATGCACCAGGTGCCCTCTTGTTTCAAATGTTTTCTGACGTCGAAATCATTTGTTTGTTGCAATTCTGAAGTTTTTCTGTGTCTGTGTGGTGTGTCTGGACAGAGAAGCGGCCAAGTCCAAGAACACGAACGGAGTGAGTGTGTGTAAAAGCTAATAACTTTGGTTTTTGTTGTGGTTTTCTAATGATGGGATTGGGTGAGCAGGAATGGAATTGTATTGAAAAAAGGGCGAAGAAGAGTGAGAAGAAAGTGGTGAAATGCACAAGCGTGCAGCCATTCCACCTCAAGACGGAGGTAAAAAATATAATGGAGTGGTTGTATGTATAAAAAGGAGAATAAATATATAATATAGAAATGTGAATATCTTAGTTTTTTGTTTGTTTGTTTGTTTCTGGGCAAGTTGTGACAACAACTAAAGTTATATTATTTCAATGTGTTTATTAATGATTCGAAATGCAGCAAAGAGGTCAGTTAAAGGAACAAGAGTTGTTGAAAAAAATGCATGAAATCCTCATTAAAGAAGAGAAACGCCGCATCCCGATTGCTCAAGGGTTGCCATTGACAACAAATGAACCACAGGTGTTGTTTGTTTATTTACAAACATAACATATGTTTTCATGATTGTTTGGTGGTAGGCTTTATATCTTCATACATGTGAATCTTGCTTAAAAATCTCGCAGATTTTACCCAAGCCACCAGTGAGAGAGAAAACAAAACCATTAGATATAAAGCTTCATAGTCAGACAAGAGCAATCGAACGGGCCGAATTTGATCACTTGGTAAGGGTGAATATCCTCATGATTGAATAATGCCAATCAATTTCAAAACAACTTCTTCTCTTAGTATTTTGATTGTCTTGTCAAACTTATTAGATTGCAGAAAAGAATTATTTTGTGGAGAAGAAGAGGATAGAAGAAGAACAGATACAAAAGGTTTGTGAAGGTGAAGACATTTTATTTTTTCAACTTTCTTCTTTGTTTTAAATGGCAGTATCCATGTGCACTTCCAGGAGCTTGAAATGGAAGAGGTTAGGAGAATGAGGCAAGCGATGATTCCACGGGCTCAAATGATGCCTTTCTTTGATCAACCCTTCATTCCACAAAGGTAGCCTACCTGCAAATAATTCTTTCTTACAAATTCATATTATAACCTCCACTTCAAATTTCCAAACTATTTAGGGTCGTGTGAATTGAACAGATCCGCGAGGCCTCTCACAGTTCCAAAGGAGCCAAACTTCCATTTAGCTCAACGCACACAAGCAAACTGGGGTTTATGCATGTGAAATTGTGACATCAACTTAACTCAACTTATTTGAAACTAAATCCATTGATATACCTGCAGCTTTAGCTTCTCACTACTGGTTTTATTACATGCACATGAAACCCAACGAAGATTTATTGTATATGAACAAATAATGGGGAGGGTTTTAGTTCTCTAATGTGATGTGTAATACAATTAGACCAAATCTTATGTTGTATTCACTACATATATGAAATGTCTCATCACCCAAAAATTGGTAAATCTATCAAATTGGTGGCTTGAGCGTTTTACACCAAAATATGTGTGAAACATTAAGAATTCATTCATGTGTTCATATCTTAATCTTATTTCATTTAAAATGTGACAATTAATCTTCCATATTAATAGAAGTTGAAGAAATTCAAGACTTAAAAAAATTGTAGGCATTCAAGAAATTTAGGACTTAAAAAAAAAGGAATACTATTGGCAATCATAATCACAATATCATTAAATTTGGATATATCCCATTCTACAAATGAATATTGAATCGTCAATATTGAGGTTATAATTGTCAAATATCATAATTCATAATGTGTAATTAGAGATTCAATATTGCGAGTTTTTTGGGTGATCTTTAGTTAATCTAAGCTATGACCAACTGTAAATAAAGTAAATATATGTTGTAAATAAATGTAAAGATGACCCAAACAACTAAACAAATGGAAATAGAAACCCTAATGTGCAAGAGAGAAGAGGAAATAACTCAATTGAATAGAAGATGTTCGCAGGACTGTGTCATAGAGGTGAATGTGGAAACTAGAACTAGGAACGACTGTGCATGATCCCCAAAAAGGATGGATCTGGAATGATTCTCTAGACTGGGGTGCCTAGAGAAGGACTGGGGAACCTACGGGCACTCTGGTCTACAAAATGGGTGTTGTGGTCTGTGTAAAACCTTTGAAACTAGTTTTGATAGGTTCGGCAGATTGGTGGAAACCCTCATTTTTTGCATCAAGTTCGTTGCACTACTCTAGATGTCGCTGATATTCCAAGATGAATAGAAAGACTTGAAAACCCTAAACAAACATCAATCCCTAAAAAATAAAAATGCATATGATAGGGTTGGACTGACCTTAGTTGCCACAATAGTGGACTTACTAGCTGAGCATTACACTACATTCCCAACCCAAATGTAGTTTTGTGTGTGTGTATGAAGCATGCCCTAGGTTTCTCTTGTGCTAGTTGCACTTTGTGATGTAGCAAGATAACTATGTGTAGAAAAATGTAATAGATGGTGGATGGAATAGAATAGAATCCTCCCCCTATGCTTGTGTGATGCAGATGTCCTAGCCTTGCGCCTTGTGATGGAGTTATGTGGATGCAAGTGATCTCCAATGCAATAAATGGATGCAACTCTAGGTGGATGATAGTAGTGAATAATTATTGGCCCCTCATTATTATCTCATAACCTTATATTTATAGGTTTCTCTTGATCTAATTTCATAAGTAACCCTGAAATGGCCGATCAAAAAAAAGATAAGAACCTAAAATGGCTAGAAAGAGCCCAAAAAGAGGTAGGAAAATTCAAAAAGGATCAAGGTTCCCATGGTGGGACTAGGGCACCCATGGACACCCCAGTACTAGCGTGGGCACCCCAATCAAAGCTAAAATGATAGGAAATGTCAAAATTTGACTGGGCATGTGTGTGGTGGAGTTTGGGAATGACGATAGAAATCAAATAAAAAATGGCCAAGAGACGGGGGTTAGTTAGTAATTTCTTCACTCAGAACCCTCTAAATAGTAGAATGAGACCATGACTAAATAATGTCTAAACTACATGATTTGTGTCTACATTTTTCACCACTTTATGTTGGTGAGCGGAAAGCTCGGTAACATAATGTAGATAGAGATGCGTACCTGATGCCAATGTAGAGTGACAAAGAAGGCATGCCAAAGGACTAGAAAAAGTGTGGAATGATAAAAATATGATGAAGTGTGGAAACTAAAGATAAAAATGTGTAAAAAAAGTGATGAGAGTGAACCTAGGGTAGAAACGCGTGTGTAGTTGTTGATTGTGTGTGATGTACCTATATGGTTAGTATAGTGTGTGTTGTTTTTGATGTTGTTGTTGTTGTTGTTGTTGTTGCCCCATTTGACTACTTGTTTCTCATATAGTTGGACCTGCAAGAGGAAAAC